>JALLPH010001245.1:0-11840 GCA_036939855.1 Cyclotella choctawhatcheeana
TTGTATTACTATCACACACTTCCTCTGGAATGTCCCCGTACAAAAAGTTTTCTTCGAGCTGCAAGAGGACTGGATTAGATTTAGAGTATATTGATTGTATATAGAAAGTTAGCTACGCGATTAAATAAATACACCAAGGATTTAGTTCAAGATATTCACTTACCAAGAGGAGCGCTGCCGAGTTCTTTTGGTACTTCACCATACAAATAGTTTGACTGAAGTTCCAGTTTCTCGATGTTTTGTAATCGCCCTAGCTCAGAAGGAATTGTACCGTCTATTGAAATAGGAAATCGTTAGGTGATAGGACACTAGATCAAGTGGCACACTATGTTGAGTCCTCACCTAAATTGTTTGATGCCAAACATATGTAGTTGGCGCTTACTAGCCTTCCAAGTTCGGTTGGGATTGTACCTGTCAATTCATTATCATCTAGAAATAACTCTTGAAGTTTGACTAGACCTCCCAAACTTCCAGGTATCGTGCCTTCAATGTAACTTTAAAAGAGGGAATAGTTATGCATTGAGAGATTCAATATTTTTTGTAAGCATTCATTTATTTAGCAATTGATACAAAGATACTCACTTCGACCATAAATGCAGTTGTTGAAGATTTACGGCATTGCCGAGCTCGCTAGGTATACTGCCGCGAACGTCGTTTGATTCTATGCGTAAAATTTCTGATGAAAATGAACAGGTTGTTATGACCCATGCACGGAGCACAAACATCAGTGAAGCTTGCAATACATTAGATCTTACCTAAGCTCTCCAAGTCACCTAATGCAGACGGTAGTGGTCCTTGGATATAGTTGTTATCGAGCCTAAGCTCTCTCAGTTGCTTCAAGTTTCCAATTGACGACGGAATGGTGCTCTTCATGCCTGAACTAACTAGAGCCCCCTCCTCATCTAATCGATAGTTATTATCCAAACGAAGTGTGATAAGGTTTTTGAGCTCGCCAATTCCAGCTATGATTTCTGAATTCAGATTGTTCATAGACATATCAAGAACTGTGAGACTTGTCAGTTCTGATACCTCACTTGGAAGCTGTCCTGATATCATGTTATTTTTCAAGTGAAGCTCAGTAATATTGTTAAACATTCCAATCTCAGTTGGCAGTTCACCCGTGAAGAAATTCTGAGACAGGTCCAACACATTCAAACTGGACATGCTGGAGAACTTCGGTGAGAACTGCCCGTTAAACATGTTGCGAAACAGAAATAAAGATTTGAGATTCGAGAGATTATACAGCTCATCGGGAAGTGTTCCCGTAAAATAGTTCATTTCCAAGTCAAGTACTTCGAGGGATGTAAGCTGTCCAATCTTTGATGGCAAAGTTGAGGAGATCCAGTTGTCAAAGATGTATAGGGCTTTCAAAGTCTCGAGCTCAAAAATTACATCAGGGATTGTAGTTATTTTGTTGTGACTGAGATAGAGCTCTTCAAGCTTAAGAGATGTATTGATATCCTCAGGAATGAATGATATGCCATTATCATCCATATCTAGCACTTTTAGATTGCTCATGTCAAAGATTGCTGGCTGGATTACACTGAGATAGTTGCTTGATAGGCCAAGATATTCTGGAAGACAACAAATAATGAGCATAGAAATGGTCAATAGTTAAGCCAATGGAAAAATTTCTCTCACCACACTTGTCCAGGAAAGCTATCTCTGATGGAATGTCACCCCAGAGATAGTTGTTCCTTAAATCTAAGCTCACTACATGTCCGGACGAATCACACAAAACGTTGTACCATGTGCATTCATCAACTCTGTTCTCTGCAATCTCAAGCCATCCTTCCGAAAAAGTCCACTCGTCCCCGTGCAGAAATCGATAGAAAAGTGCTAGTACCCATCTCTGAACCTTGCGCTCATTGGTTACAGTATCTAAGTCTGGATTTTTATTCAACCAATTCCAAGTGCGATAATACGGAGATGCCGTGTCTTGGATTGATTCTGTAATATTGGGGGATATTGTAACGAGCAAGTCCATGAGAGGGTCAAACACCTCAGTAGTTGTTGGCCCATTGCTGGGGCTTTCAGTGATACGGACTGTTGGCTTCTAAAACACATAAGGTGAGCATGCAGATATATCAATATGGTTGGAAAGAGGTCATAACTATTCTACTAACCATTGAAGGCTTATCTGTCGCTTCATTTGTCGGTTTCGCTGAAGGCTTATCTGTCTTCATATTGGATGGTCTTGCTGTTGGATTCTGCAATCATGTATCAAAGTTAGATGCTAGTTAGTAAGTGCAATAAAGTAAAACAAACGAACATTATTGTCCTACGTACTGCTGATGGTTTGCTTGTCGTTACCTCTTCTTCTGACTTAGTCTCGGGATCATTTTCACTTCGGCTAGATCCAGTCTTTAACAGATTGATATTGAAAGATCCTTTATTCCCTCCATGAAACGTATTCTCTACATCAGTTCCATGAGCCCATAAGAAAATATTGTTTCCAGTCGAGAGTGCGATTTCATCCTCTTCCACAAGCAGTTTGGTGAAGCTCAAGATGGTCTGACCGTCAACAACTTGAATTAATGGGTCCACAAGAGTTTGCTTGCGTTGTTGCATTGGCTGAATAGCACCGTCATACTTTCCTCCAAGATAATATTTGGCAGGTACCATCCCTGGCACACCACTGTTGATTTCAGAACACGTTAGACACACCCAAACACAGGAGGAATTACATACAAATTACGTAGTTACTCACATGACTGCTTCACTTCCAATCATTTGTCCGTTAGTGCTGAATGCTAGCCCAATCCACGACGTAACATCATCATACGTTAGCTTGACGCTTAAGCTACAACCAATGCATTCATTATCATCAACAGACGAATCATCGGGGATGTTGACACGGTACTCAAGGACATAATCACTTGTCATTTCGTATTCACAATATTCAACAGTGCAAATATTATCAATGCCAGCTTTGGAAGTTATCTTCGGCGCAGCATTAGGTGCTTTAGATGGAGATTTCGACGGGTCCATTGTCTCTACTTCAGTCGGTGTCGCAGTGGGCGAGAAGGTTGGGGTAAATGTTGGCTGATATTCTCCAAGATTGTGATCGAGATGACATTCATCCTCTGAGTCATACATTTTTGCATTGGCTTTTAAAGTAGCCTTGTCGACTTCGATACATTTGTCGACAAAATGAATGTATACTAGAACAGTCGCTGTAGGTTGAGGAGTAGTAGGTTGAGCGGTTGGCTTGGGTGTGATTACGAGGATGGTTGGCTTGGCTGTGGGTTTACTAGATGGAGACACAGATGAAGTTGGACTATCAGTAGCCGGCTGCATTGTTAGAAAGCAATTCCCATGCTTATACCAAAAGAAATTCTCAAGGCAGCATTCATCCTCTGAAGAATACGACTTCGTCCATGATTCCAAGGTGTCAAGTCCTGCTAGTACGCATTCATTTTTGACAAAATCAGCATAATAAACCAACTCGTACGTATCTTCTTCAGCGTCTTTAACTGATACAGTGCTCTCTGAGACTGCAGCAATATGGTCCTCTTCGGCAGGAGGTTTTGTGGCCTGAGATCAACACCGGTCAGATGAATTATGAGAAAGGAATACCCGCATAAAGTTCACAGCAACGCGAAAGACTCACCTCCTCCACTTTAGTTGTGGTTATTGCAACTGTTGTTGGGCTGTTGAAATTTTCATCCAGTTCCAAAACTGCTGCCGCGGTTGTTTTGCTCTACTCAAGATCGGTAACCAAAAAATCAGACATATAATATAACATTGCAGTAAAGATAACTAATAAATTATGACGGGTAAGCTTGCTCACCTCAGGGAATTCAGTAGTCATTGCTGCTACCGTCGTTGGATTGATCGGGTTGAAGTTTTCATCTAGCTCCAATACATAATCTCCGGTTGTTGCCCAAGGAGTAGTCCCCGACTGCAGTGTATGTTCCACCCCATCATCTTCTTCAGTTGGATTGGTCGTCGCTTCCATCTCCTCAATACTATCCTCGCCATCCGTCGTCGGCATGTAAGTTGGTCCACCGGTGCCTTTCTCAAAAGACACGGGAATAGACACCGCTATACAATCTTTCAACGACCAGTCTTTACCAATAAAGCTAGAAAAGTTCTCCAAACAACATTCCTCCACGGTATCAAAACCCTGCTCCCATTCTTCCATCATACCGCCGCATGTGATGGAGTCTGCTCCACCTCCTTCCTCGCACTGTTGAACACATTTGTACTGATCGAAATCAGCATACCAAATCGCTGCAATGGAATCTCCACCATCGACTTCATCGCTGTCCACTTCGGTAGTAGGAGAAGCCGGGGAAATCCCCAATTTACTCAACGGACCACGTAGGAATGTCGGCACGCTATTCGTATGAACCAACACAGTCAACGTAGAAATAGTCACAATTAATACCAAGAACAAACCGCAGAATGCACCCTGTCGACGTCGTTTGATTTTATCGTCCTTATTGAGTACGATTGCCGCACGGAGGATGTCATTGGTTGTCGCATCGTCAAAGGATAATGACGACGGCGACGTGCTTCGCTTTTTACTGCGTCGACTTCGACTTGAATCGGCAGATTCGATATCGATACTGAGATGAGAGGGGGGGTTGAAGTGACTGACCTCGGAGCACTCCTCATCGAGATCTACTTTCGATGGCTTTTGTTTCTTTGTTTGTTTGGGAGCGGCTCTACTGAACATCCCCGTACTTCCTCGACTGTTGGTATCATCTGATGTTACTATTCTCTCCTCCGATTGTTTCGCTGTAGATGCTCTATTGAACAAACTCCAACCGTTCGTTTTCCTTGCGGAAGAATCAGCGGTAGAATTCGCACTGTTGGTAAAATTCTTATCATCCTCCGCAGCGCTGCTTTGGGCAGTATTATTAGTCCTTACGCTCTTGTCACTGTTACTCTTTACAGAAATATCCGCAGCATCGCGAAAGAAGCTGCCGCCACCATTCCCATCCAAACCAACATCATCACCGACAACATCATTATTATTCTTGTTACCAACAAGTACATTCCTTTTGTTATTCCTAATCTTGGGTGTACGTGACATTTGCATTTCCAATATGGACGCTGCATCATCTAATAATCCCGCGTTTTCGACGTTTAATTGGTGTACGTACCTGTCGATGGAATGATGGTGCGTATTCTCCTCGGGTGAACCCGTCTGACGTTTCTCCTGCTGTTTTGGTGACGGTGGAGAGGGTTTACGAATTAACGGTTCCACCATAATATTTGGAGTATCCGTCGTCGTCGTTACAACAATGTCATCATCATTTTCTTGTTCGGTAAACATGACGTCTTCTTGAAATTCTTCAATGGAGAATTCGCCGAGAGACGAGGAGGCATCGCTATCGTTGTCGTCATCGAACGAATTCATCGGATGATGCAATGATAATTCTTGTTGTTTGTCTTGTTCTGCCAATGTGGGCAAGAGGGGTGCGAATGCGCTGCCGCTAGCTGCTGCTTGTTGCTGTTTCGTCGTAGCCGTCTTCTTCTTATCCACAGAGTTTGCCTTACTCTCGTTCGATCTTTCCCCCCGTCGCAACCGTGATAAACTGTACGATATCTCCTCGTAGACTGTCGATTCGTCGTTCGATTCCCCCCCCGGCGATTCTGACGTGTAGACTACTACTACTTGATCGTCTCGTCGTGATGCTTTACCTTTACCTTCTGCCATGGATTCCAACAGGGTCAAATCCATATCGACACGTTTCTTGGCCTTTACGGCCGATCCGCTGGCATTATTGTCGGTGATAGCTGCTGGATCATTTGTAGGTCGGATAGAAGCTGCATCATCATCGTTATAACACGAGATTTCATCGGCGAGATGGGCCGACATTTCATCGAGACGGGCCAAGACGGCATCGGCCTTGGCTCGCGATGAGGAGGAATCGCCGGTGGAGATGATTCGACCGTTGTTCACCTTGGTCATTGTTTAGTGTGAAGTGTTTTAGTTGAGATGTAATTCTTGTTTGTTACTGGTGGCTATCAATGGTGATACTGTCGAAAGCTAAATGACATTTCAGATGAACTGTGCAGATAGCCAGAATGACACACAAGTGTAAATCTCCTCCTGTAATCTACACACACTACACACTTGACGCTTTCCCCTTTAATGACACGATTGTCGCCATCTATCTTTGAACTGTAAGGTATCTACGGCACGTGAAACTCAACTGAAATATTCATTCTCACTCTTGTTTCATCCGTTTTGGCTTGTCGATGGAGTTGCCTTTATTTATGGAGGCGTTGAAAAAATTTGAAGTTGATGGGAGTATCCTTTAGATACACGGTAGATAGATAGGGTTTATCACTTCTATAAAACTTAAATACTATTTTCGGGATATCCGGGGGGTAGATACAAGTAGATATCTTAACTTTCCAGTCGGTGCTTTTGCCCACTAAATACTTATCCCCAATGAAGAGTCAAGAAATCATTTTGTACGAAAATTAGGGTATCTTTTTCAAACCCAGATTGAAGAGTCAAATAATCATTTTGTACGAAAATCAGGGTATCTACTATCATCAAACGTAGGAATCAGTAGAGAATGAGAAGGATACATGAAAGAAGCGGGTTCAAAACCGTCGGAGATTGACATAATTGATTCCACAAGAGCCAACGAACTTCCAGCGATTCGACACCAACGCGACAATGATCCATGGCCGTAACCATGGCAGAATCCCAAGCACGGCCTAACTAATGGCATCGATACTATTGATGGACAATGAGTAGAGCAGCATTGACACGAACAATCCTATCCAAATCGGGAGTAGCTCCGGCTCCGCTCGTCGGTGGATTGAGTGAACCGTTGTTATCCAAGAATGATCATCGACGTAACAGCAATGCAACAATTGATGATGATGAAGAGGAGGAAGAGACGAATAATGATTCGTGGTCATCGTTGGGTATGATACTTGGGACGGTTGTTTTGGGTGGTGCTGGGTGAGTAGCGTGAATTTATAAATGTCGCTTTAGCGTTGTGTTGGGATGTTTGCGTTACAAAATCACATCATTCATTTTGGCAGGCTGGCAGCATCGGCGGTAGCCATGGCCGCTGCAGCGGGTATTGTGGCAGTTTACATTGGTGAGTTGGACGATTTAGCATTTATGAAACGTACAGATTTAAGTGATGCTAAAGATGTTCATGTATTTTTTTATATACTTGAACTTATTTCTTAGCGGGAGGAATGGGTGTCCTTAATTCTATAACCGTTGTCAAGAATCAATACAATATATCCAAGGGTCCAAGTAAGTATAGTAACAAATAAACACAATTCGTTAAACTAATGTGGTAGTGCCATGGTAATAACTAATCTCCACTTACATATTAACTTTTGTTACGAAACAGGTTACAGACAGGCAATCAACTCCTTACGAGGACAGGCCAACAAACTCGTCGAACAAGTCGACGCATTATTCTCGGCCGTTAGCGAATTACAATCGGAGGTCGATCTCATGCAGAACCTGGAACAACAGCTATACGAAATTGCCGATAAGCAGGGAGTGAATGTCAATGAGATTATAATGTTGGTACGTGAGAATGAGGACATTTTGGAAAAACAAAGGAATAACTTGAAGGTGAGTAAGAGCTATTGCGGCGATTTATATATTCTTTATTTCAATATAGAATCACTAAATCATATGTACGCTTTCTACACTGTCGTCATTGTCACACAAAAGCAAACATTTGTCAGCGACGTGGCCAAGGCATTCATATCCTCCAATTTCATCGGCCCAGACCTCAGAATTGATCTAAGGTCACTACCCACCCTCGTACTACGTCTACAAATTCAACTCAATTCTCACGGATTGAATTTAGACACTGATAAATTCAGTGCCATGGTCGAACGGAACAATGACGTTGAAACCGTGCTAAAGTTGTGTGGTAACATGTTATCCGTGAAAACTTCAAAGGATACTGTCGATCCGTCCACTATTGATATGGTAACTATCGATCAACAAAAGTATTCCAAGGGATCCGTGATGACGGCGAGAGGAAAGTCCAATCATTTGGTACAGCCAAAATTGGAGCATAGAAACACGGTCGTACGAGAAATTTCGCGTAAGTTGAGTATGAAGGGTATTGAAATATTATCGGACTCGGATGATGATTCGAGTATCGAGTCTGAGTTTGAACCGGAATCTATATCAAGGGAATCTCCCGTTAGACGTCAAAGACCTCCTGCACGTGATGAATCATCTGCAAGACGTCAAAGACCTGCAGGATCTGGAGGGGAAAAGAAGAGCAAGACTGCTGGGAAGTTCAAGGCGGCGGCCAAAATTAGTCGATTCGCGGGTGGTTCTAAGAGAGATGATGACTACGAGTACCGCCGCAGTGCAAGTCAAAGTTCTGGGTCTGTTCCGAACAAGACTCAGACCAAGTCCAAATTCAAGTCCGCGGCTCTTATGACAACTGTTTCTAGGTCGAAAGACAAACGATCCGATGATGATATGAGCCATGGTGGGACTGGATCAGCAACGATGCGAACTAAAGTCTCGGCCTTGAAGGGATCAATGAGGAGGGGAACTTCGGTGGAATACGATGATGCTTCCATTTCTTCAAAAGGATCGAGGACTGGATCATCAATGCGTACTAAAGTCTCGGCATTGAAGGGGTCAATGAGGAGGGGAACATCCATGGAATACGATGATGTTACAGGATCCAAGTCAATAAGCACTACCTCAACTTCTGGTAGAAGTCGCAGAACGAGAACAGAGGGTAGAGACATGACACCAGAGAAGCGTGCTTTCTCTGGTAGTTCTGAATCGAGAAGAAAGGCAAAGCCCGCAGTTGCAGGGAGAGCAGCTTCTATGTCAAGTCAATCCTCGGGCGGAAGAAGAGTGAGAAGTAGTGATCCTCATATGAGAAGAGTTAGGAGTAGTGAATCTGAGGTAGAAAGTAGTTTAAGTCAATCTAGTCGTCGAAGTTCTTCTCACGGAAGAGTCGAGAGGAGGGCTACTAGTGGTAGTTTGGGAACAACAGAGTCACGCAACAGAAGATTAGGTTCAAGTCTAAGGAGGTGAGGCAGTGGATTGTACAGGGACATATGTATTGTTTTGTGGAGGTACGATGAGTTAATGAATATAATCACGGCCTTATATCTAGTTGGATGTTTATTGCATTGGAAATGCAATCCAAGCTAAGTATAAGGTATTCTATTGTACAATAATACTAATGTGCTCACATTCCATCATAGCTTATGCAGAACTCAAGAGATCAAAAATCTTATGTCATCATCATATCATGATTCTTTCAGAGTACTAATGGGACGCACTAAAAATATTAAAAAAATGATGAGCGCATAAGAGGAGTGTAAAAATACCAGTTGCCAGAGGGCCTGAGGTTGCCGTTGCCAGTTGCCACTAGGAGTATCATGTGTGAGAAATGATGTCTAAAAGGTACAAAGCAATAGTAGACTCCGATAGGTCGATAGCCACGCCCTCTGACTTTTTTCCTTTTTCCCTTTTCTTGGGCAACTATTGTGTCTAGCTGGAATCCGATGGTTGCTGAGAGTTGATGATTGATGAGCCACCATTAGTTTCACTCCGCCTTATGGAAGATGTTCAGAATTGCGACACGAGGAGGATGGGTTTTAGTTGTAGATTGGCTTGATGAATCTCTTGTTTATAAATTCTGCTTGCCATGAAATTCTCTTCGATAGTCCTCCTTGCTGCGGCTGCCGACCTTCAGAGCCTTTCGGTTTATGCTAAGTCGGTAAGAGTGCATGTTATTCAATATGTAGTATATGATCGCAGAGCCTTTGAAGATTGATAGTCATATCCATTCAATCATAATCATAACGTAACGTGTGTTGTTTTCTCTTGCCCATCATTCAGAAGGACACGTTTCCGCAGCCAATTCGCCGGCGCCGTATTCAAGCCAAAGAGCCAAAAGAAGATTTGACGAGTATGTCAATGAGTGAATCTGATGATTCCGGTCGACCGGATGATTCAGGTGGACCCGAAGCTTCTGATGAATCAGATGACTCTGGTACTACGAGTATGTCGATGGGTAATAACGATGATTCTGGTGGATCAGATGGCTCCAGTATGAGCATGTCAATGGGTAATAACGATGATTCTGGAGGCGGCGGAGGTGGAGGCGGCGGCGGTGGAGGCGGCGGTGGAGGTGGTGGTGGTGATGATGAAGCTGCGTCGGATGATCTGCTTCTGGTGGATATGAGTTTGAGTATGAGCATGTCAATGAGTGTTTGGACTGACATGTTTACTTTTATTCAAGCCACTGCCATGACCGAGGAAGAAGAATCAATGAGCATGGGTATGACTGATATGTTTACTTTTACTCAAGCCACTACCATGCCGGAGGAAGACGAATCAATGAGCATGAGCATGTTCATGGTAGAAACCACGAGCACGGGAGTGAAGAAAACTATGGGTGCCATCGAAACCACAAGGCATGCGCCTGGTGACTTGCCTCCGGTGAGTAATCTTTCTAAGACATAATGATCATGCCACTTTGCCATTTTTAGGTCTAACGTGGTTCTCTTTTTTGTACTTAAAGAGTTCCAAAGCTGCGTTCGTGTCAAGCAGTCATGTTCATTTGACAGGTATTGCATTCTTCCTGTTCTTCTGGTTGTAAAGAGTGTGCTCGAAAGTAATTCTCAATTTTTTCTTGCATAAATGAGGCAGTGCAGTTTAATCACAATGACAGCAATCGCAACATTGTCTTACTGTAAACATGACATGGTTGCTGTCACCGTGGTAGATGTGAAACTTAGTAAAACAAATAGTTCGACTTGATCTTATTTGATAATACTGCCATTAGTAACACTAGAGAGAACTATATCCTTTTATTTGATAGCCAAGTATAGCATATTACGATATGTTAATTTGACTACGGTTAGTATTTATCCTATCTCATCATGATTGCAGATATGGCTCCACTCATGAACGTTCCAATCGGTATATTAGCGACACCTTTACGATTCGATGCACTAAAATCGTCATCGTTAAAACCAGATTTTTGGTCTGCAACTAATGATTTAGTTTCTGCAGATAAGAATTCTGATATGGGAATCATTCCTGAATTTCCTCGAACACGTGGCGGTTTGTGTGTTGGAGTCGAAGTTATACTTGATTTACTTATAGATAATGACGGCACGGCTGATAGTTTTGGAATGTTACTTGGACGTATAGAAAGCTGTGTTGAAGGATTTGCAAATGGATTTGTACTCTGTACAATTGGGCTAAACGATGGACTTGCAGATGGAGACCTTGGCAAACTTGCAAATGCTGTTGAATTGTTAGATGGTGATATTGTTGGAATGGTTGTGGTTGGTACTGGACTGAACTTTGCTAGATTGATCAAGGATTTGCAGATGATTTAATGCAGTCAGATAGTTGCAACACTTTATATATATGAATTTTTACACTTACTTCCAGAGTTGGCTCAAATAGTAGGTTTTGCTGTAGGTTCATGCGTGATACACAGATAACTTGGAGGATTCGAACTTTCTTCACATACAGTCTCTGATATCCAGTCAAATGCCTTTGATATTCTTGCAGAGACGCCTGGAAATATGCCACAACCAACAACCCATGAAGTCACTCCAAACAGTATATCTTGTGATGATTTTGAACCTGGAATAATAAGTGGCCCGCCTAATATTAGTCATATAGTTAGTGGTTTGATTAGTTACAAAATGTAAATGCTAATCACATGTAACATTATGTCCTCACCAGAATCTCCTTGACATGAGAGGTGAGCGCCTCACAGTGCCCCGCCTAGCTTCGCTTGTCACACGGCCCGATCAAAATGCCGGAGAATCCCCTCTCTGCCTTCAAATCCTCACTATAATGGCGATGCGCCCATTACTATTAAACC
>JALLPH010001246.1:0-12734 GCA_036939855.1 Cyclotella choctawhatcheeana
ATTCTACTCAGCTGTCTGACTGTCTTTAGACCCCCAGAGGTGGTCACCTCACATGAAATTAGGAAGTGTACTGGGTTCATCCTTATTTAACAAATCACATTCATTTCAGAAGAGAAAGTCTCAGAATGTATAAGTGTGACGTCGAATCGAATTCAGCTTAACCTTTAAATACTCCATTCTCACATGACTCCATGGGACTAAACTCCACGGGAGTGAAGTTCATAATCCCATCAAACATCTACTATGTTCTTTCTCCAGTATGTTGCTGATGGATCCAATTCTGGCTCCTCCAATGCTGGAACTGCAACTCCCGCAGTGTTGGACTCTGACCACAACGAACTTGAAGATGAGGTGCACCAGGAGCCCTCCAGCCCTTGACCAAACGGCGTTCAGCCACCAGCTGTCCAGATTGCACCCCCCTGCTTTTGGCCTTCCATCGGTTGTAGAAGCCACCGATTACAAACCAACAGGTGGTATCTTCGTATATTCTTTTGGTTGCTTGATAGAGTTGTGCATCAGTTGTGTGTGACGTTTACTGTGCAAAGTATGACACTGGTCCAGTGAAGTGGAAAGATTACTTGAGGAAACCTGGAAGGAATATTTTTCAGATTGATTTGACCCAGGGAGCTAATGAATTAGCAAAGGCTGGACCAACTTGAATAGTCCAAAGCCTAATTGGATGAGGCAAGCAGCTCCCTTTCCTTGTGAGTGCAACAACTGCTTCTTTTTGTCTACATATACCACAGGCATCAATCACAGGCAAACAATGCAACGACAGCACGACCGTACTCACACCAAGACCGTTGACTACACTGACAAGAGAGTTAATTTGCAGATTGAAACTTCTTACTGCAAACAGTCTTACAGAGAAAGACGGGGCACAAGAGCTGACAAGTTGGATGGTATCAAAAAGTCATGTATGGGCTGTCCATTGTGTGATGAACAGATTTGCAAAGAGCGCTGGGAGAAGGGGTACAAAAACAATATGCACCAGAAGTAGTGATCGTGATGGTGTTGTAGTTCATTGAATATTTGTAGTACAGACTTAAAATTACATATTTGTCTTCCCAACGCATTATTAGCAACATAACATACAGTACTTGGAATGGTCAAAATCCATTGTATTATAATGGCTTTGTTATGCTTGTTTGCAAAAAAAAGGCTACTCCCTACTAGTCCTACCTAAGGGTTAAGGGGCATCCCCACATGTTTTCTGATGTGGAGTGTTCAACTCTAAACGCAAGATCAAAAGGGCCTTGTTTTTGTAGGTCTTTGATGATCTTTGTTGGTTCCTGTTCTACTTGTTCCTTTTGTTTAAATAGCTGGACTAAGGGAGGATTCTTCTGAGCGTGACGATGATATAGTCTCTGAGTGCGTCACTTGCTGTTGTCTGTGCTCCCAATGCAGTGGTCTCTAAATGGGTCTAGTTTGACAATGCAAGATGAGTCATATGAGTAAAAGGCCGAAGTCTAAGGTAGAGTTTCCTCTTGAACATGATTTCTTCAAACACTTCATTTAGTAATCTGTGTTGGTAGGGTGTTGGACTCATTACTCATGGTTAATAATCAATGGCAGCTAAAGGTGAACAAATTTCTGCCCAAGAGGAAATAATTTCCTCTTCAATTCATATGATTCCTACGTGAATTTACCTGTCTTGCGCGAATCATCAAAAAATATCTTCAAAACCTGTGTGGGTGGAGGATGAAGATACCAAGTAGATTCGATAAAATAAATATCAAAAATTGAACCGTTATCCAATTTAAAAGGCTAGGTTATCACAGTGACCGACATGTACATGAACATGAAACTTGCACATGAACATGAATTTATTTCCATCATAATTTGAAACATATATGGATGGAAACTGATGTACTACACAATGGTGAACAAGAAATGGAAAACATCTCACTCAAACTTATTAATAACAGCGGGAGCTACCAAGTACTTCAATGTGAACACAAATACATCACCGAAACTGACTGGGCGGCCAAATCGCTTCCGTAATAGGTCTAGGCAGCGTAGAATTGAATTGTGGTGTAGGCAACAAAGACCCAGAAGAAGACTATGCCTAGTATTATAGTTTGGTCGGTTGCGGTACGTACCATGGTGGGGTGTGGGCTGCTAGAAAGCTGTCGATTCTGCTGACCATTGTTGTGTAGAAGAAGAAAATATGGATGGGATAAGAAGGATGCGGGGCGGGTGCGGGGTGCGGGAAGGACACAACTTGTGTCCAAAGTGTCGATTCCGATGTCAACGAAAATTTAGATTGGACACAAAACAAGACGCATCTCACATCTCAAAAAATCATAACACGAATCCTTCTCCCATTCTCAATACACCATACAAAAACAACCATGTCCGACAACAAACTACGCTGCGCCCTAGTCTTCCGCCTCGAAGGTGGCCCATCCGAATCTGAATCAGGCGATGGCATCGCCATGACAAGCTTCGCCCCCTCCAACGTCACACTCCTCGCGAAGCACGACCATGCCACCGACGGAGCGGGATTTGCCGCGGGCAAAAGTTATGCCGATGCGGTGGCCATGGTTGTGGGGAATGATATGCCGGGGAGCGTGGGAGAGGAGGGCGTTATTGGGGGGTTTAAAGTTGTTACGTCGGATATGCACCAGGTTGTGTATGGGGCTGATTCGGAGGGATTATGTAAGTGACGATGGAGATATTTATGGAAAACGAGAATTACAATCCATACTTCGTGCATCTTTGAATAAAAGTGTCTCTAGCCCTTGGTGTTTTTTGCTGCTCATGAGAACGTATATTAATCTTTGCATGAATATAATCATTTGATTCCATTGTGTGCAATGGAGAAAATCAAGCAAGTCAGCACTCTCAAAAAGTGATCCGAATGAAAGTAATGGCTGGCTCCTAATCATTGATGCCTGAATGGAGTCATTGAATGTATCATCTGTGTACTAACTCTCGTTTACATCCCTCCATCAAAAGGTCTCGCCGTTGTTACCGGGCTGAAATATCCTTCGCGCACTGCAATCCAAATGCTCAATGAACTGTACACCCCCTACTCCCAGCAATTTGCCCTCCAAGCCAAATCAGCCACAACCAACTCTCTCACCAAAAAGTCTAAAACTCTTTTAAGTGAATATTGCGACAAATTCAACGATTTGTCCAAGGTTGACAAAGCATCAGCTCTCAATGCAAAGGTGGATGAAGTTAAAGTTCAGATGCAAGACAATATTGCCGCCATGCTGAAAAACACCGAACAAGCTGAAAGTCTTGCGGAACGATCAAATCAATTGAACGAGCAGGCAAATGTTTTTCAGAAAAAGAGCCGTGATCTACGAAAGCAAATGAGGTGTAAGAATATCAAAATGACAATTATCTTGGTTGCATTGGTTCTTGGGGTGTTGGTTATTATTTTGGTACCCCTGATTGTTAGGGCTAAGAAAGCTGCTACCGGTGGAAGGATGTTACGAGGGTTTGATTAAAGTACAATAGAGACAATAGTATAGTGATATTTGTGTACCTGACTATTGGCGGTTTCACCTGAAGAAGTGTTAATGTTATTGACGAATGAATAATAGGACATTTCTGATTATCATTGATAATCCAGAAATTGCTGACCAATATAATTCCTTTTGCGCTTTGTTCCATCTTTACCTTTAATCATTTTGTCACCAAGAAGAAACCACTTAGATTGTCCTTCATGAGAAACAATGCTCTCACCATTGAGATTCGTGTGTATATCTAAATTGACATTTGCTCTACCCCAGCAGTTCGCATCAACATTGAATATGTCAGACATTTGTTGTCGTGTCCCAACCGTATCATCAAGGTCTATCTCAACAAGTGTATTGTATGTACTGCCTGCCACAGTATCTCTTACTCTCTTAACGTGGCTGCAAAACCATTCACTAAATTCTTGAACATCACGCCCTATGCCAGATGGAAGGCCTTGTATATCAGCCTGCATCAAATCATGATCCATCCGTGTACCGTTTCTTGTCCATCTTGACAAACTTTGATACCAATTGTCCATATTTCTAAAGGCCAAAAGAAAAGTTGCATTCGGATACCCATCTATTATCTCGTTCAAGTAATCAATCTGAGGAAAATTGCTTCTTCCATCATCTATTTGGGCATACACTTCAGCTAATATACAGTTATCGAGAGGTCTTAAACCTGCTTGTATTGATTGTCTTATGCACTCGGAACATTTGGTAGTTCGAGAGCATCTATAATGTGATGATCTATATCCTGCGCAGCCAAAAAATGAGTGGATGGAAGATGATCCGATTTTTGGGAAGCCTAAATATAAATATAAATGTCATCTATTATGATCTCTATGTAAAGCTCAAAAAGATATACAAGCACGACACTTGCCTAAATTTATAAATGGATAGTTGAGCTTTCCATATCGAGACTTTGGGACTGAGTCTGTCCTTGCCTTGAAGCAATCATTGTTGTAGTCAATAGGGGCAAGAAACTTTTGTGTATTATCTGTTGATTCTGAGACCATCCGCATGTACTTGTAGTTCACGTATATGATGCAGCAGACGGAGGTGCAGATGGTACCCAGAGAAATGATGTTCATCAGAGGATATCTGCGTCGTTGGACTGCCATGGTGTATCTACCCTGAATGTGGTGGTATTTGGTATTCGGCATTCGTGGCCGGTGGCCGGCGGTCGCGGTCGCCGGGGCCCGGGGCGGCGACATCGGGCGGGAAAAAAGTTTGGGTTCTCTTTTCGCAACTATTCGCACCACTCATCAAGTCTCATAAAGTAGCAAAACGGAAGATGATGCTTTCCCTCTTTCACGAGTGAATACAATGTTGAAACAAACCGTAAAAACGCTGTATCCAGGAGCCACGATAGGTACAATTGGAGAGGCATATTTCCGCACAACGAAAGAGATGGGCTGTCCTCGTGGAGTTGTAAGTTGAATTTTCTTTACTTTGGTGTGTATGTGAATGTGTCTCTTCAGAGCAAACAGTACAAACAGATGCTATATTACCGGCATTTATCATCCATAATATACAGACAGTTGGGTACCTCGCTCAAATCTCCACGATATTGATATCAATACCGATGATAGCTAAAGTCAAGTCCTCTCCAAATATTCACTCAATATTACAAGTGGACTGGTTGCATTTCGTAGAAACGGTATTATTTTGGACATCGATTCATATACAGTGTATTTCCCTTCGGGATGCTGTAGATTGTGTGGAGCGAGAAGCGAGCTTGCCAGTGAGTACATTGTTTGATAGTTTTGTACTTATATAACGAGAGCGCTGCAACAGTTCTTACACATAGTTTGCTTTCTATCTAGACAAATGCAGTGCATTACAAACCAATGACAATGCAAGTCATATTCTACTTTGGATTGGTAGCTCTTTTGGCAACAAGCCATTACTTTACAAGCCCATCGTCTTGGCAACAAACACGGCTATTTGGTGGTTTACTTAACCCACCAACTCCTGGTCGCGACTTTCATCTTTCAGGTGAATTATCCTTTTTAACATGGATTTTTCACTACTCCATGATGTATGACTACATAACGATACTGAGATGCATGTGGCGATGGAGTGACTTTACAAACAAAAAATGGAAATTGTATTCATTGTTGCATATTCCAGCTTGCTTGGTAAATGCTATTGTGGTGATCAATCATTTACATCGTGATCAAATTGGTTTTCTGAGAGTCCTGCACCCAATTTTGGTGTTTGTAGGCAGTATTACCACCTGCTATGGTGCATGTGCTATTGCAAGAGAGAATGGATGGGGCACTACTGGCCAACACTCAGATGGTTTGAAGAATATTTCCTTGAGCTTGAAAAGCAAAACACCAAAGTTAATCCAAGGCTCAAATCGTTTGCACACGCTTACATCATTTTTTATAGCTTCACTATTTGCGTATTGGTCGCTGTATTTGACTGTGCAATAATAGTATAATTAATCATTCTTTCTATCTAGATTGTACATAAGATCTTCTTGTACTATCGTATTCTGATTTGGTGAAATCATCTTGGTTCAACGTGTCATTGCTCTCGCAAATGAAACTAATCATCAAACCCAGGAACTTTATCACTATTCAGAAAAATAGGCGTCCACTTCGCTTCATCTCTCATTTCTTCAACATCATTCGGAGGTAAACCCAATAAACGCCCAAGTCTCTCAACTCTAGATCGTTGATCCATGTTCCCGTTTATGCAATTCTTCTTAATACAAAATGGAGGTGGAGGCAATGTCACTCTTGCTTCACACTTTACATTCACAACCTCTGGCAAAAAGATGAGCTCGATATCATCTAAAGACGAAGGAGAGGTACCGGGTACTGTCAGATGGATGTAGTTTTCTTTAGGCGCAATTTCAACTATTGTTGCCGAATCCCCGCCGTTATTGTTCTTTAGATCTCGTACAGCTCTTTGAAACGCGACATCAGGCTCATTTAATATCCTAAATGGACTGATGTATCTGTTCGGAGGTTCACGGTAGTTGCTTGAGACGCAGTTGCTTTGTGAATTGCAAATCTCAAGCCGTCTCTGGACAGTCGGTGTATCAATCACCTGAATTTGTGGATCAGAGAGCAGAAATAAAGAAATAAATGCCGCTGCATCTGCTGCCACCCTAGCTTGTGTCAATATCATTGTAACCGATGATTACCATAACGACGACGGAGGACGGAGGAGCAGGCCACAGGTATGGGAGTAAATCTGATTCCCGCCCGGTTTCCCCGGGACTCAAAACTAATATTGGCGAGTACTCTTTTTTAGCGAGGCATGCGCAGAGAGTACGAGAGAGAGAGAGAGGCAGGCAGGGGGAAAAGCGAAAAGCGGAAAAGCGAAAAGCGACCATGTCCGTTATTATTTTGTAGATAGAGTCCCCGCTCCCCGCGTCGTCCTCTGCCTGTGCCTGCTTGCCTCTCCTCAAGCTTGTGATTCTCCACCAGCCTCTAAACAGCCCATACAATAGTATCAGCTAGCATCAGCACCGGCTTTACAATGCCACGTCTCTTCCGAAAAGGGAGGCAATCATCACAATCGCCGCAGAGGCAAAACCAGCAGCAGTCTTATCCGCAACAGAGGCAGAGACTATCATCGGCTGCTACCGGGGGAAAACAACGTCCGGATGCAAAAAATCCGCAGAGTGGAGCTAGTTACAGGTATGTTTTATATCAATTATGGCTATCACTGGCTTCATTGCATTATGTGTCTTTTGTTGTATTAGAAGTATCTTTGTCAATGATGATGTGCCTTCCTCGATCAGATGTTGAACCAAGCCATTTCACACATGTAGTTGCATGATCATTTATTGTCCAATCTTCATCTTATAATTCTCTGACATCTGTCATTTGAATATTCCAGCAACAGTTCGTCCTCTCGAGCTTCGGGAGGCACTCTATCCGATGACGGGGCAGCCGTGCCTATCAACCTAACCGACCAAAGGTTGAATGACTGGACAAATGATGGGCCAGCTAATAATACATCAACAGTCAGAGGGGCGTCAACTGATGGAAAGAATGTCTCTTTCCCAAATACTCAGCTGCATCCACAAAAAAGAACAACTTCATCAAAGCCTCCATCATCAGGAGTTACTAACTTAATTCTTCTGATTGAACAGTCAAAATGGACCGAGGCATCTTTACGTGCACAGACTCACCCTCACGAGGTCAAACAGCTCGTTAAGCTGAGAAAGACTACAAAATCTTCAGGTGGTTCATCTGCGGGGGGAGTTCAAATTTCTAATGTCAAGTGCAAAGCTTTACATCACGCTTGTCAAAAGTTGAGAAGTGTGCACACTAACATCTACTCGAATCGAGGCGGTGAAACCACTTCAGAAAAGAAAGTAGAAGGGGGTCACATTATTGACCAAGATGAATACATTGAAGCTTGTAAATGTATCTTAAAGTTAATTCAACTCCATCCCGAAGCGTGCAAGGAAAGAGAAAGTAGGCATGGTTGTCTCCCCTTGCATCTGGCTGTATTCAGTATGTGCCTTACGCCCCCACCACCTGGTCCCAATGGTAGACATCAACATCACGGCCCAACAATTGAACAGAGCATGGATGACAAAGTTCACTCTAGAATCAGCAGCGATTCTACCTACAATCAATCTGCGTCAAAGCCACCTCCGATTGCAGCACGATCCAGCTCTGCTGGACATGCTGTGAGGACCCCTCCCATCCCACAATCCACTAAAGGTCACCGCCCAACAAACTCAAACGATTTCAGCGTTGGAAACATATCAACAATGATCCAAGAGGAGAATGAAGTCCAGCAGGCATTAGATCAGCATCAGCAGTCTACCAAAGCCGACGTAGACGACCAAGTAAATGATGACACGCTAGAAGGCAAGTTACTCTCGCGAATGAATGACATGGAAACGATTCTGAAAGATCTAGAAAATGAATACAATTCCAAGCACAAAAAGAACCAGCGGGGAAATAGTGGCGGGGTTTCTCCTTCCGCTGTGGGTATGGATTCTGATTCACCTGGGGGCGCATGGCCCGTGGAAGGTGCTACGGCGGCAACAACAACCAAAGTTGTTGGTGTTTCGATGCCGATGGATAGCCTCGATGAAATTTCACGCGAAACGGACAGCCATTCGTCACCCCTTGAGGAGTACAGGCAACCAAGTAATGTGGAACAGAAGCTTCCTCCTGCGGAAGAAAAAACTGCTGAATATGCGTCGGCGGAGTTCATGAAGCAAGTTGGTAGTATTGGTAAATCCATATCTAACAAATTCACCAGCCCCAAAAGTTCAACTCAGAGCAGTAATGCGACCGTTGCAAGTCACAGCAGTGCCGCCTCTGAAGAATGGAAGCGACGTTATCTTCAAATTAACAGTGCACGTCGAGAAGAATATTCAACCGCGGTCATTAATGCGCTGCTTGATGCTTGGCCCCGAGGTGTGAAAACGTCCTCAGAAGGTAAGTAGACCTCGATAATCAAAGTGATGCATCAAATAACTCCCGTTGATGTGCTGACATATTTCTGCTTTCTGGTCGAGCAGGTGGAAGGCTGCCACTTCACATGGCATGCTTTGGCAAAGCGACAGTAAGGGTAATGGAGGCCATTTTGAAGTCTTATCCCGATGCCGCACGTCAACGCAATGCAGATGGCTTTCTACCCATTCACATAGCTGCTCACTGGGGTGTGAGTCACCCAGATATTGCTCCACTGCTCTTACGCGCGTGTAAGTGAAAATTGTTTATTTTCCACAATATAATGATCTAAATGATTGAACTGCTCTCTTCTTCCTTTAGATCCGGATGGTGCAGTGGGAAGGAACAGATGGGAACGGACTCCCATTGAGGAGGCATTGGGAATGGCAGGTGAAAATGGAAGGGATCATCAGTTAGCTCTCGTCTGGGCATTAAGGAGACATCCTACTTATTGGATTCACAATGACATAGCTGCCATGCTGTTGCCAAGAAATGTTTCGAATGCTCCGTGGAGGCTCATCGATGCAGGGAAATCAGCGACTGATGCTCCACCAGCTCCGCGAAAAAATGGCCGAATAATGATGCACAGTGGAGCTGTTGATGTTGATGAGGTCGGCTCTAGTGACGACGATGAAGGGTGAGAAATCATAACATGACAAGTTATTAATCTCGTCCTATCCTTCTCTCCTTAACCCTCAGTTGCGATCTCCCACATACCTAGCTTTGAAGTGGCAGACACAATGTCACAGCCATATGCAAGCCCGGCTATCAATGATTACAAGCTGAACGTTGCACTGGCTGAGTCTACTAACTTGTCCATCCTCATAACAAAAGACAAGAATTGGGCTGCAGCTACCCTGCGCTGTCAACAACATCCACAGGAGGCAAGACAAGTCCTTGAGGTTAAGGTAAGAGGAGCGTACACTGCCAAGATTACCCCGCTTCATTATGCCTGTGAGCAGAATCCATCTGTGGATATGATATGTGCTTTAGTAAACGCTGATCCTTCGGCGTTACGACGAAGACAAGAGCCAGGAGGTCAACTTCCACTTCATGCTGCGTGTACTTGGGGTGCCGCTACAGACGTTGTGAAATTAATGCTCTCGGCGTGTCCAGATTCGGCCGAAGCCTGTGATTTTCTGTCGAACCTTCCATTGCATTGCGCATGCTATTCTGGAGCAGACACCATGGTTGTCAAAGCTTTACTGAGGATTTATCCCCAAAGTGTATGGCCAAGAAATCATCAGGGAAGCAGTGCCATTGATATTGCTAGACGATTAAGTCATCCAAACCGAAAGGAGATAATTGGTCTGTTAGAGGGAACAATGAATACATTGCTTACTAGTAAATTGGCCCAGGCGGATGCTTCGGCGTCAAATAACGTCGAGGAGGGTGTTGAAGTGAATAGGTAAGTTAGTGTTATGCTTGTGTTTCGCCACATCACTCCTTCAGTATCTACTGGGATTTTAGTCTCATTGCATTCATCTCAATTCTTCTCAGTGGTAGTCTAATGTGGGTATGATGTTCATCACAAATCACCTATTAGGTACAACATTAAGTTATGAGAGAATTTATACAGTGTATTTCAATCTTTAGTACAATATCTAATTGTAATTCAACTCGAGCATAAATGCTTGATGCGATGAAACAGTCAAACTAATTGATATGTACGTGTAGTTATAGTTCGATATAGTTACGGACCAAAATCAAGCATCATCCCAACCAGGCTTCTCCTTCAATTCCCAAATATATCCAGCCGTAGGACTGCGCTTCATGATATGTACGTCATGCAAGTGTCTAGATACTGCCCAATGTGTACTTGGGTTTTTTATTTGTTCTCCTCCTCTGAAAAGCTACTACCACATGGTCGGCAACATGTACACTCTTACGCTTCGCCGGTAAATTGTACTCCGGACCCCTTGTACTTTCACACCCGTATAAATCCGACCGGACGAGACTGCGAATTTTCTTCTCATCCGCATCCGTCACCTTTGTTCCAGTGAACTCTCTCAACGCCTCGTAGATTGAATGGCGTAGCTTTCGGCATTCGTCGTTAGGAAGTTCAACGCCGTTGTTCGCGTCGATGTTTTTCTTTTCAAGAATCACCTGGAAACAATGGATTTGTTAGTGAAGATTGTAGTTCATAGATACAATAATAGAAATATTTGCTCTTACCTCTAGCGGATCCATGGTTGATTTGGTTTAATGAAGGTTGATCTGAGTGTGCTTTCCCTCTTGGGGTTGATTGTTGTATGTGAATGTGTTTCTTTTGTAACCGCCTTCGGTTTTAAACCGAAATGGGTTTAAAACCGAAGGCGGTGCTCCCCACACTCTCATTTTTTACTGGTCTACCCTTCCTTCAAACCGCACCCAATCAACATGCTATCTTTCCGCCGCTGCCTCGTTTTCGTCAACCTTGTTCTTGCTCCAGCTGGCGTTCACAGTGTGAAAGGACGCTCTCAGCGTTTCTTCGCAAACGGAGGTTATGATGACGACGAAGCCTTCAAGAAGGGAATTCAAAATTCGTTAGAAGACCATGGCCGTCACGACAAATCAGTCATTGATCTTACCTCCGACTCTCCCGGCGTCCCAACATCAGCCGTGGCACCTGCGGCCGCTCCTGCTTTTGCTGTGGTGCACCATCAGCTGTACCCTCCCGAGGCAGAGCTTGGTTCTTCTTGGCAGTTGCCTCACTACACCCGTCCCCGTCTCTCTCATCAGGTTGACATGACGGGTGTTTTTGATGTCGACAGCAGTGACGATGATGCTGAAAGTGATGACGGTGCGGGAGTTGAGAATACTCCTCCTCCCGCTGGTACCGAGGAGGGCGACAAGAAGCCTGCTGCCAAGCCCAGGCCTCAACGCCCACCTTCTCATCAAGTCACGCGTGCCCCGCCTGCACTTAGTGAAATCACTCCTCCTAATGTGACGACAAAAAGCGGGAGAAAGAGTATCAGGAGGATGACCATGCCCATTGCTGAGGCTTGTGGAGAGAATGAATGTGACTCGGACAGTGACGCTAGTATCAGTGACTCGGACAGTGACTCTGACAGTGTCTCTGATTCCACGCCATTCAGGGACATCACCAACCGGAGTAGACAACGTACCACCCGACCACAAAAGAAAGCCAGAACTACACGGAACACTTCCTCGTCCGCGCAAGCTTCAACTCGGGCTGCTTCAACTACCTCATCTGCGCAAGCTTCAACACAGACTACTTCAATGACGCGTGATGACTACATTGAGCTTGCTAGAGATCGTTACTATGATGTTCACGGAGAAGAAGCGCCGCAGAACTATCCACTTGAAGAGGAACTTCGTTATTTCAGTGGGCTTGGGAGAAATCGTCAAGCGTGCCAGATGTGTCCTAACCCTGATGATCGAAAGCAAGCTCAATCCCATCCAAATAGTCATTTTTTACAACTGTGCTGTAAGCATACTCCACGACCAGCAATGCGTGACAGATCCTGTAGAAATTGTAGACAGTCTCATGCTTCGCGACGGGGTCTGTGCCTTCCCTGTTTGTTACTTCTGCTTCCAGCCATTTATGAAGAATTTCGCGCAAGCGAAAATGCGCGCCTTCGACGTAGGTATGCAAATGATCGCCGTTATCGCGCACTTCGTCTTCTAAGAGCTGCAACATCAAGAATCAAGGCTAGGTCGACTGGAGACCTAACTACTCTTAGGATTGTTGGACTTCCAAGAACATCTCTATACTTCGCCCTTCTCAAGCTTCTCTGCAACGAGAGAAACTGTTCATTAGAATCTCTTGAGAAGTCCTTTAGTGATAACCCTAACGACCGCAGGCAGATAGACC
>JALLPH010001247.1:0-11239 GCA_036939855.1 Cyclotella choctawhatcheeana
AATAGATGGTGTGCGAATGAAGAGAGAACTGACGATATTACAGTTATTGTGGGTCGTATCCATGTAAAGGGTTCCAATGTCCAGTGGAAGGAAGATAAGACGGCATTCGGCCAAAGACTGGCTTAGAGAGCGAAGAAATATGGGTTTAGGAAGAAGGAGCTCATTTAAATAGATACCTATGATGGAATGGTGAACGAGCAAAAAAAATGTGGCATTATTCTCTGTTTCAGAAGACAGTCTCATATTGCAGTGATAGAACTTACTCTTGGTGATTTCCTTTCGCATGAAGACGAGCTTGCATTGGGCAATCTAAAATGATAATTGCCTAATCTCAATCCAACTTTTTCAATTCCCTGAGTGTGCTTGTACCTTGAAAGTGCCAACAGACACCAACAGGTGATAGGTGCACACGATAAATAGAATCCTAGAGCCTTAGCGATGTTGCCTTGTTATCAACAATTTTGAATTGTTCTCCTTCGAAGGTTGTGACGTTTGAAGATATGCTATGTTTCCCGTGTTGATAAAGTAGTATTTATGATTGCCACATCTGGCATGTTGCTGTTTGTTCTGATACCTGCATCATTTTCTTGATGATTCTCAGTTCATTCGCGTGCAGACATTGTATCGGCAGCTGCTTCGTCTCTTTTTGCTCCATCACGCTTCCTGAATGAAGAACCAAATTTTGTTTGTTTACTTACAAAGAATGAAGAATAAGAATCTGGACATGGCCTGAACAATCCGTTGGCGCAATAAGAAACCGTCCAAACCACACGACGAGCCTTGTACAGAACCATGGGCTTTGCATGATGATGACTATCGAGATTGCTTTTTGCTTTTGTATGATGACGGCGTATCACCACCCTCATATCCAGCCTAAGCTCATGGCTCATGCCGATGAGGCATTCATGTGATGTGTGAATGTATTCATTTCTATGAGTGTTGTAGACCCTGCAGGAAGAATTGTCCATACCGTTCCTTCAGGCCAAGAAATATTTCCGTTTTGTCATGTTCCCAACATATTGGGAATTTCAATATAAGCAAGCCCACATTTTCGTCTCTACTCAAAATATTGTCAACTATAGAAGCAATTGCTTTTATGCAGATGGCTACCACTTCATTTGGACTATCCGTTATTTTCAAGTCAAGGTGTTGCAGTACATTTGAACCCCGAAGAGGTTCAAGACCTATACCCGTCACTTTAATACAATTTGTTAGAACCAACTTCTTAAGGTTGTTCACCGCATCAACAGATATCAAAATACTCCTCAAATCATCGTCGGTCAATCTCGACGCCAATTCGGATGATACATCCTTGAAGTCCAACGTTTCTATAGCACGGAGTTCATTCTGAAATAAATACGACGTTGACGTCGCTACCGAAAAGATGGACGTTTCTATCGGAGACAGGAATGAACCAATGCAGTGTAATGCACCATCTGGTAACGAACCGATCATCATCATCTCTCGTCGCAGGGAGAAATTCCGGTGGGGAAGTGAAAGTAGAAAGGAGGGCAACTAAGTTTAGTGGTGGAATAATAGACTAAAGTACATAACAATGGCACTAGGGGAAACTATTTGCCCTCTATTATGAAAGGATCTCGATGAAACTCTAAAAAACCTTTATATAACGCCCAGCAGAAAGCAGACCGAGATCATGAGCAAACTATTCATCTGCACGGCCGGTGGAGGTAGACTCCTATCTGCACCACTGCGTCGTCGACAATCAGCACTGCATAATAGTGCGCATTATTGCCAATTCCGATTCTTCAGCGAAGGAGGCGACAGCGACAGAATCCACAGTACCGATATTGCATTCAAACCCAATGCGAGTGGGTGGGGTGGCTCTAGCAAGTATGAGAGTCGATGGAATGATATTTTTGGGAACAAGAAAAAGAAAAATAATGGCGATGATGGTAGTTGTAATGTGAAGAGTACTGGAGAGGAGGGAGGTGAAGAGCATTCTAACGATGGAACCAAAAACGAGCACAATGCATCATGACACACTGATTGCCTTTAGTAGTTGTCTGCAAATAATTAATGGGGAGGGCAATTTTCTTCACTTAGGCACCTGCTTTTGATCAAACATTTTAGAATTAGCATTTAGCATTTGTCCAATAAACACACAATTGAGACACAACCATCAGCAGCGAGATAATATTATTAAATTTTACATATCATTGATATAGCATGAAGCATTGCATTTTTATGTACACCAAACAAAAACTGTGTTGCGTTATTATTTACACTACCACTGCTTCTCCCAATCTCTTTCATAAACATATACACCACGTATCTTCCAATACGCCTCTTTCAATTCATCTGGATCGCTAGCAACCCACTGTTCACATGTTTTGTATTGCTTGAATTGCTTTGGACAATCCATAAAGTACCTAGTCCCGGCAACGCTTCCGCAGAATGCAAGATTGATTACGAGACGCATGTTACGAAAGTGTTCTGCTGGACAGTTTGTTCCGTCTCCTGTTGTCATGTATTTTATACGAAAAAAAGTGTATTTGATGGTAGAGTCAGTGAAGACAACCAACATTTGCCAACTATATCGAAGGAAGAAAATAGAATAACTCACCAATAGGAAAATGCCCATAAGGCAAACCCCATTTGTTCGTATCCGGAGCAACTCTTGTACTCTCGTCCTCATTCATAGCCGTTCTCATGGCATCTCTCAAATTCCGCGGGACTCTGCCATGAGGAGTAAAAACCCAAGTTCGTATGTGGGTGTTGGTTGGATCCCATTCCAAGGCGTACACTATGAAGAAAGAGACACAGAGTTGTAAATTATGAGCAAAGAGATAAACCTCATGATGAGAATGAAAGAAGGTTATACAAAATCACTGACCTCCACCTCCATTCTTATTTAAAGGTACGCCTAAACTACGCCCCTCAAGTTTAAGATCTGCGGCGACACATCCTTGATTTATCCATTGATGGGGATCGTACACGAAACAATTTTCGGCATACCTAAATGTCATGTCGGGTATACCCGTCTTTTTGTCGGGTATACCAACAGCCGTGTCCCATCTGTGCGTGAGAAGTGGTGATTTGCAAATATTAACCATGAGATCGTGTTTGCATAGGTATACCCAAACAAAATCAAATAATAAGAATTCATCCCTTGAAAGAAAAAAAACTCACGTTCCCGTTTTGGATCCCTCTGGGACATCATCCATACGACATTCTTTCGTGGTATGCAATGCCGTCTTGGCGGTATTCTGATAATTGACACCCTCCACAATGTCAATTTCACCATTGACCGGCCAGTTGGCTTCGTCGGTTAACCAAAATGCCGGCCATGTACCACATCCTATGCAAATCAAAATGTGTTTGTCGAGGGTTATTCATATATTTACTTGTAAAAATCAAAATGATGCACATCATCATCAAAAACACCGCAACAAATCCTTACCGGCTGGCATATGCCTCAAATCAATAATGAATAATCCCCTATTAAACCTTCGCCTTCCCTCTAATCGGACTGAATTTCTCGGACCCGCTTCCGTAGCATTGGATGATATGTACACAAATGTTTCCGTTACGTTATTGGTAGTTGCATTATTATTGGTTGTTCCATTAATGACTGGATCTGGATTGAACGCCTCCAGATGCGATTGTGTCTTTGTGAGATGTCGCGTGGTTGAATTATTTTTCGTGGTGGATGCCTCCGATTCAGTATTCTTTGTTACAGCAGTAGTTGCCATATGAGTTGTTGCATTATTATCAGATTCCTCGTTCTTTGTCACATTCAAAGACTTGTCGTCAGCAGCAGCAGTAGTATTACCACCGCTCTCCACAGCCTCCTTGGCACTCTCATCCACCGCCTTCTTCTCATCGGCCTCCCTCCTTTTCAATTCATCCAAAAATTTCAAATCTTCCAATAACCAATCAACCTCCTGGGCACCGTCGTCATCGTATATCTCCACCATACTACTCCTATCGACAGTTTCGGTTATTACGTTCACTATATTGTTTTTCGTGGCAACCTCCCGCGATACGTAGTATAAGTATCCATTACTGCCGATGGAATCTTTACCGGAATAAAAATCGTAATAGTCGAAGAAGTGCTGACCCACTTGCGCTTCGACAATTTTGTACGGACCGATGGGTAATCGCGGCGGACCCGCCAATATCGTGCCTTCCAGTAGTAATAGGTAGAGCACTATTAATATCAAGAGTGAGATGGATAGTATCCGTAGTATTTGTGTGGTGGAGGGTTTCAGCAATTTTCGTTGTTTCTTGAGGTCGTCTTCTTCTTCGGCCTCATCTTCCTCCACTTGCATCATTTCGAGTAACGCGGCGCGACTACCCCGTTGCGACGATGTCAGTAACGTCGATCGTAACGCTCTCGCCGATTGATGCACCCGATCCGACACTTGACCGGTAACAGCATCGTCCCTCCGTTTCTGTCCTTCCACGTCAAACGACGAAACGGAGGAGACAGCAGCAGGGGGGATGATGGGGTTCAATCGTAACGATTGACGAATCAACCGTGCCTCCTTTTCGGAGTTGTCGACAAGTAGTAATTGCTCGCCCATTCGATCTACCAATTTATCCTTTTCGGAATCCACCACGTCGCCTATGTAATCATCATTATTATTGCCTTGGAGATACTTTAATTCACTAGCGGTGACCCTCCCACCTTCAGCTGCACTATCGACGGTATCACCAAACATTTCCACCAATCCACTACACACGCTCAAATTATCATCCTCGGCCAACAACAAACCGTTGACGCTATCAGTATCATCCTCCACTTCTTGAACGAGTCGATGGGCGTTTTGGGAGATGCGTTCGAGATTACGCAAGGATTGCTGTCCTGCCACGGAGAGGCGTTTCGATGGTCGTCGTGAGGTTTGCGCATTGGATTTGGCGAGGAGGGCGGTGATTTCGTCTTCTTCGTTCATTATTGTTTGTTGTGTTTTGTTTTGGGTGCTGTGCTTTGTTTGATACAGTGTTGATGACAAGGATCACGACATTGTGACATTGTTCCTTCCGCTCCGTCAAAATCTTTTGGGACGAGATTGTACATTTGGCACACTTCGCACTTTTGATATTATATTATGTTCTTCTCATGGATGTGAATAATCCACATCAAACGTACGATATTTTCCCGCCATGTTCTCTCCTCGCGAGCGAGACTTCTCGAATTCTCGAGCCTGTGTATGTGGTGGTAGCTGGTTAGGGTTTGTTGGATCACTAATATTTGTTGGCAATGATCCCCATGACCTTTTTGCTGCGATGGAGATGAAGAGTGAAAAGGTCTTGGTGCTAAATTGGACATATCATTTAGAGGAACGAAAGAAGATGTGCTGCCAAGACTGCAACACCTATGTACTATTTAACATTATGCTGCTAAATTGGAATTTACAGCCTTATATCATCAATTTTGCCATGTTTCAATGATGGACTATTAAAAGATAATCTTTAATGACCTAATACACACACTATGTACATTCATGCTAAAGGTATCACTCATGCCAGAGATTCAACATATTGTCAACCAAGATCATCTCAAAGAGAAATATGATTGGTGTAGATATTCTTTTTTCTTTTCAACAGAAACATTTAACTCGGAACAATAATCTTTGCAATTTTGGGTCCACCAAGCATCTCCACCGTCGCCGCCGCACCAATTAAAAACTTGGTAATGTCCAAATCAAACACATTCCCAACCCAAGCATCCACCACAAACCGTTGATCCTCCTCGTCCGGTTCAATTGTCGTATCCTTACATAAATTAATGTACACCACCTTCTCCTCATGTGTCCCGTGGTGCATTTCAACGGTACCCCCCGCGGCCCGTACGGCATCCGCGCCTTGATCGGCATCGAATTCCGGACGGGGATAGCCCATATCGTCGAATTTGCCCGTGATCCAAAGTTTGAAGAAACCGCAACCCAACATGTTGGAGGTGGAGTCGCCGTGGACGGAGGGGACGTATCCCGCCTTGGATACCTCGGTGCATATGGATGTGATGAAGGATAGTTGCGTGGCGTGACGGTTGTGTGCGATGGCGTAGATTCCGCCGGGGAGTTTGGGACCGCCGAATTGTTGGTTGTCGGATCCTATTTTTGAATTGGAATAGCGGTAGAATAATATAGTGAGCGAGGACGTTTGAATCACAATAATGAAGAATGACGTTGTAAGTTGTTGTGTAATAGACAAACTATAACAAACGCACCTCGTCCATCGACACACTTTAAAATACCCGACGACTTGGTCTCGACCAAAAGACTACCGAGATCTTTCGACGAGACGATGGATGCCTCCCATCCTCTTGATTGGAGTGCCGCGACAATATCGTCCGGGGTCAATTCGGGTTGTTTTTGTTTCTTCGTTTCGTGCACATCCTCATCTTCGTCGTTTTGGGCGGTCTTCCATTGGCGTTTCTTGCCGAGGCAGCATAGAAAACTCAGCATTGGAGAAAGAAGTCACTGTTGCTGATTGAATAGATTGTTAGTTTGTGAGCTTGCTGAAGTCGTCTTTCATTGTCTACTCATGGTCTACTCTCATTGAAACACCTGTGAATAAATTTAGAGGGCGAAACAAAGTTAAAAAGAATTGTGATTAAGAAACCAGCCAACTGAATAAATAGGTAACATTGATATCAAAAACGACGGCCCGCCTCCAATTCTCTAAATTAGAAAGTTATGATGTGTCAAAAGTGCGTCACTTTTGCTTCACGAAGTACCAAGAATGGTATCTTTTAGGTACTTCAGGAATTTGGAAATTTCGAGAGAGGCTACTGCAGATCTATCACACAGTTAACTCATAGTACTACTTGTGGCATACTTTGATGCAGAGCTTAGTCCAAACATAAATTGCATTTCTAGAGGACCAGTTCCGAATGGAGTCAGAATCAAAAATTGTGTCTCAATCACATAGCTTTTTGAGAAGACAGGCTATATTAGTATTAGACATCGCAATTGACCCCCACCCATCTCAGGAGGATCCGTCCTCTGGCTCTCATCTCGATTTCAGTGAAAGGAAGATCCAAGTTGGGCACGAGTGTTAACGCAAGGGACACGAGCAGCGGTGCAAGTGAGTGAGATTGGGTGTGAGTTGTGAGTTTAGACGCGAGTGGGTGCGAGCAAGCGCAAGGGAGTGCGAGTGCGAGCGAGTTGAGACGCAAGTAAAGCGAGTCGTGAAATACGAGCAGAACGCTAGTGATTCAATTTACTCACGCACGTGAGGCCCGGACCCAGACCCTCCATGCTATCTCGAATATAAATATAAGCTTGAGAATATTATAATTATAAGCACTGTTGGTGGACACGCCCTGATATCCCTTCTCCTTCTCAAAAGATGCTGTAGCGTGGCTGCTTATTCTGGTGTGTTTAATGTTTACAGTTACAGCTCAAAGGTGATTATTGGCTAAGGCATCTACACCCAGTGTGTACTGAGAATTTTGTAATTTTACTTGATGAACATGTCTTATCATTCTTTATTCCAGACATTTCCAGGTATTAACATTGGCAAAGGCTTGCTTTTCCCATCAGGTTTTCGATATTTCAAATTTTAAGGGAATGGTAATTTGCGGTGCTGCTGATCACTGATTCTCTCATATACTACTACTACAGGGTGTCTCCACCAGAACTTTATTGTAGATCATGCTTGCTGTTGAACAGTTCACCACCCTACTATCACAAATCATTGGGAGTATATTCAAGAATTTATGTAGGATCTGGTACAATTACAATTCTACAGGGATTTAGATTCCTAGTATGGGTATATTCTTGGGTGAGAAGAGAGGTCTCAGCTGCAATAGCTTGCAAAAGAGTGAGAAGATCTGTGCAATTTTGAATTAAATAACTGATTCCTATCTTTTACAAATCTCTTCTTCTCAACAATCATAGATCAGTCTGTCACGCCCACACGTCAGCAGAATTTCATTTGGAAGATAAAGTAGCATACACCAAACATAGAGCCATTCGCATCTTACATTCTAGGAGTTTGCAATGCCAATGCCGGTAGCAAGAGATAATCACAGTTTACTCATAAATCAGCCTGTCATTGAGCATCAAATCACAAGCACACTAAACCACAAGAACCAAAATCCATGGCTGTGGGAGCTTAACAGCTTTTCAGCTATTGTGCTCGAGAGGCGATTTTCGTCCACCAGATTACTTTTAAATCACGTAATAGGTATCATGTTATTTTACGTGTAGAAAAATAAGATTTGTGGAACTATTTAATTGAAACCATTTACGGAACAAACGTGATGGTTTTTGCACAATACAAAAATCAACCAATGCATTTAACTATATAATGTATTAGTATTAGTCTATAACATAAACGTTTAAGTTTAATGTATTACACTTGAAACTAATACATACAATGCAGCACAACAAAAAAAAACATTATCAAACATATTGTTGTGTTGCATTTGATGTCCCCTCCTCTCCCTGCCTTCTGCATTTGTTTGATATTATATTCATCATTTGATCCGGTTGGTTGATGTGTCGTTGCTCCATCCACAGCAGCCATCGCAGTTCCCAATAATTCTTGATAATTTTTGCATCATTTCTCATCTCCCACGGCTGCTTGTTGTATTATTCCTATCCTTCTCCACCACTGCTTACAATTGTTCTGTTTGGTTGGGGCGTGATTGGTGTATGCTCTCTTGCCCCTGTCCTCCGTCCGGAGGTGAAAACCCACCCGTCACATCATTCGTTCACTTGTGCTCAGCCTCAGCGGTGGTGCTAACCGCTATGGCGACTGAATCAATGCCCCTGACACGGCCGCCAGTCACGGAGACATTCTTGATGCTGTTGGTATGGTTTAGGGTGGTTTGGGTAGTTATTTGGAGGCTGCCGGTCATGGTCGGGGTGGTGGAAGTGACGAGTCGTGTCATTTGTTGGGCAAAGAGCGTTGAGCTAAGGGACGGATGCTAAGAAAATCCTGAATTGTATATTGGGGAGGGCACTGGGTTCCAAGATCTGAAATCAGATTTTTTATTACTTAATAATTGACCCTTGAATTTGAATCCGAATACGTCACATCATTCGTCATTGATCTCTCCTGACTGTATTTACACACGGGGAGTGAAGAAACTCAGCAAGTTTTCACAGGGGGTGCACAGGGCAAGGGGGGTCTAAAGTACGAAAACTAAAAAGTACAAATGCAGATTTTGGGGGATAATGGGTGGTAAAATTGGGGTGCAGAGCCAAATAGGCAAAAAATGAAAGTCCTTTGATTTCCATGAAATTTGGGGGTATTATAGAGTCTGGGTGCGGGGTGTGTGAGTATGTACAAAAAAATTTGGTGAAAAAATTTGACCTGCGAGATGTACTTTTTTGGCGACCTTTTTTCTCTCGTAAAAGCACTTTAAGTGGTGATTTTGGTTCATTGACATGCATAACTTTAATGTTATACATGTTTTTTGCATTATAATACACTTTTTAACTTTGATAGGAATATCAGGAAATATTTTGGAGCTTAAAGGTACTTTTTTCACAAATTTTGTCAATATTTTGGGTATTTGTTCTTGTTGCTTATATATAAAGGGTCCTTTTCACTAAGTTTATGATCAAATCAAGAAACCACACCAACTTGACCCTCCCAGTAACCCACCATTAGTATAATAAATGGTTATACAAGGTTGAGATTTGAATCTGGTCTATAAATGATCACTACATCATACTTTCCAGTGATGGCTGAGGGTTGACCTATATCCCCACTTTTCTCATCCAGATTGAGTGTGTACTGGCTGATTCGGGCAATTCATATCAGCTCAACCTTTCCAATCTTTCACCATAAATCTATTAAATGGTTAGACAAGGTTGAGAATGGAATTCATCCCCCACAATCATTTCCAGACCCTTACTTTTGAGTCGAGGTGGTGAAAATTTGGATACAATGCCCCTACATTTCACACCAAGTTTGAGCTTGTACAGACTGATTCAGTCATTTCATATCAGCTCAGCCCATCCAATCTCTCAACATTATTATACTGAATGGCCAGACAAGGTTGAGACTGGTGCATGGTCTCTAAAATGGCGACCACAGCCTGTTTTCTGGTCATGAGTGGGTACAAATTTAGCTTGGCCAATGGCCAAAACCCACTTTTTGCACCCAGATTGAGTGAGTACTGACTGATTCAGACAATTCACAGCATCTCAACCCTTCCAACCTTTCACCATTAGTATAATAAATGGTTAGAAATGGTTGAGATTGGAATTCACCCTCCACAACTATCACCACACCCTGCTTTTTTAGTCGCGGGTGATGATATGATGATATATTCTCCATCACAATCTGTTACAATTCACCGTGACATTCTGCACTGATGCTGCCACTATATGACGGCATTCGCATCTTGTTGCACTCTTGCCTTGTGATAGTGTTACAGCACTAATAGATGTGATGCAGATTTACAAATCAATTAATCAATCTATACAAACAACACCCCCCCACAGCAATTTCAGCATCAGCAATCTTCATCCTGTCCAATTCACAAATTGTAATTTGTCCTGTGGATGTCTACGGCATGACAGTACACAAATTGCTGTATGATGCAGAGAATGTAGATTGTAGATGATCTCATCATGATGGATGATGAGGATCAACTTGTCTTATCTTTAGATGCAGAAGACTTGGTCGAAGTTAATGATGCATTATCAAGCAATATGATTAGTGTACTTCAAATAGCACGGCTTATCAATGAATACCTTATCAAAAGACGGGGAGGGTTCTATTGAACATACCGAATTGGATGTGTTACGGGGACGATTTTTTCAACTGTACAAGGGCTTTGATGTGATTGTGGATAATTGGGAGGTGAAGAAGAAGAATAAAGTGGATGTGAGGGGTGGAAATTATGATGATGTACAGAAGAAACAAGTCAAGACGGAAGGGGCAAAAGCAAAGGCAAGAATAGACACGAAAAAGGTGTCAAATAAATAAAAAAGAATACAAATACAAAAAGGAAATGCATGTACTTTAATTTGTATTAGTCTCTTGGAGCATAGACTTTGAGTTAGCGCCAGCCATATGCGAGGGAGGTTCGTCTTCAGACTTGGGGTCCCCCTTCTTCATCTAGCCTGTTGTTAAGGAAAAAAACGCAAGATAAAAGTTTTTGGCGGCTCTTCCATTATTAACCCACTCGAGAGCTGAAATTGCTCTAGGATCAGGTGAGAATAGATTTGAAAGTAGCAGATTACATTCACGCCAATAACAGTAGCAGCTGCAGAGAGAAATCAATTGTATTATGCTTACAATACAAAAA
>JALLPH010001248.1:0-11230 GCA_036939855.1 Cyclotella choctawhatcheeana
CGATTCTACTGACTACGGACAGACCGTCATTGGCGCGGAATCTTCGCCCAATTAGCTTCATTTACAAAAACAAAAAAATCTTGCAGCGGCTGCTCCATAAAATAATAATTATCCGTCATCCGTCAATGCACCTTCGATGGGTCACGTCTCCGAAATGCCGTCTCTTGTTTGGATTGATGTGTCTGATGGTGTTTATTTACACTAAAATCGACTTGCTAATTAATGATGAGTCCCAAATAGGTGTAACGAGCGATGATAATGTAGGGCTTGGTATTGAAATGGCACCACGATCTCACTGTCAAATCATTTACATAATGGGAGTGGAAGGATCAGTACACCATGGCTTCACACCAATTCTTCATTCTCTCGCATTAAAGCAGCATTCTGACGATGGGCATCCAATAGATGTTCAACTGCAACCACGTGCACTTCGTAAGTAGGTGAAGCTGAAACATTAGAGTTGGAGGATATCCTCAATCTTTTGCACTTCCATTTCTATTCACATCTTCTAGGTGCTGCTCTCTTTGGACGGTTTCGTGAAAAACGTACTTTAGATGACCCATCTTTAGTAGCAGATACACTTACAAAATTATGTCCAATGGATGGAAGACGTCATGTCATTATTGAAGATTCGAGTTTCCCTTGTGGACAGGAAGGTGATCCACGTGGCTATCGTTTCCCTAGACAACACTTCTGGCTCAACATGACCAAGGAGGAGATTGCTTCTTCGGCGTTGGCAATAGAACATCCTGTCAACTTTATAAGTTTGTGGAATTGTATGGAGTCCACGCAGAAATCAAATTTATTGTGTTACACAGACCATTCTTGGAGACTATTGCTTCTCATATGGATTGGGATGAGAGTATAGTCAGGCACTCTAATTTAATTAGAGGATTTATGCTGATACTTCGGAGATTTTTGGATGTGCACGATGCTAAGAAAGAAGGGAAGATGGCGTGGACAATTGTTTGTGTGGAGAGATTGATGTCACAATCTTACCAATATGAATCTGAAAAGGGCACACAGATAGATTATGAGGCGTGGAATGCAGCTCGTCAGCACATTATATCACATCTGATAGATTTTCTAGGATGGACCCAATGATTGCTTTGATTATTGGAAGGAGGGTTCTAATAAAATGAAGGCTATTAAAGAAGACGATCTTGTCATACTGCTGGATCACATGAAAGCCATTGAAGGCGTTTGGCCTCCTGCGCTTGTGCTCCAGGGTGGAGAGCAAGAGAAGCAATGCAGTACATGAATCAATGAGTCAAATGTATCAGAATACTTCATGTTAATTCATAATTCATCACGCACAAATCTTATACTTAAAAAGTAGTCTATTAACGGTTTGAACATAGATAAAATAACGGATGGATGAACACAAGACATGAATTACAAACCAGGACGGAGCCCTCAAGACGGCGCAACAACTTCTGTATTCAAGATACTCTCTCGTTGCTTCTTTTCAAACTGTCGCATGTCATACTCAAGCTCCTGTAATAGAGTCGGATCGTTCGCTAAATGCTCCATCACTTCGCGTTTGAATGATCGGAAGATATATCCCAGATAGTTCATGCAGTCCTTAAGCAAACCAGAATGGCTACCTTCCAACATTGTCTTCAGGTTACAAAGAACTGGGATTACAATCTCCATCAAGTGCTTTGCACTTATTTTTGATAGCAATCTATCCTTGTTCAAGCTGCGCTGAATGGCCTTAGCTTCGTTTCCTTCTACGAATTCGTCTTCTTGTTCATCTGTGGCTCGACGCCCGACTTTGATTGATGACAAGATCGCGAAAGCATCTCGCATTACGTGTGTTGCAGCTTCAATACGTGCGGAAATCTTTGTATTTGCTTTTGGTGCAAGTCTGCACACAATGCCAAGATCGCCTCGTGAGTCCAATGCCCCACCCAGGATTCGTTTCACAATATCGGTGGTAACCTTCAACTTTTGCTCGTCACTCAAGTTTTCAAGAATCATTTGGTATACTTCGTGCCGCCTATCATACCCGGCACTTCCTTCAAGAAGGCCTCGTTCTAAGTCAATCTCAGTATACCCTGCACCAGCATTATTTGCTGCGGCAGCATAAATGGGATGTGCTTTACAGCTATTGAAAACAAATATTGCCTCTACTAAGCTGGATGATAGGAGGTTCGGCTGTTTTTCGAGGAGAGGTCCACAAAGGGCAGTTCGGGCGAGGCAAGATACTTCATCATCTTGGTCTGCTACAGCAGCAAGGAATCTGAAGAGGAACAGACCTCTCCATTTAATGTAGTCTTGCAGAATAAGGCTGGTAAGGAGCAAAATTGAGTTCTTCTTCACGAGAGCATACCCACTGTGTTTTTCTGTCATGGTGATACTAAGTCGGCTCTCGGATTCAATCTCGGAGGTATTTGCGTCGCCAGCTTGTAGACATGCAGCCATGATAGGTAGATATTTGTCAACAAGGTTTGTGTATCGGGTACAAAGGTCACCCATCACCAGCAATGCGTTTGTCTGTACTGTTGGGTCAGATGTTGCGTGATGGTGGAGTTCTCTTGCTAAAATATTGAGACTCTCTTTCGCAAGACGCTCGTCGCGTAAACAGAGTTTGCCCAACGTTAGGAAAGCATGTGCTCTGATGGTAGATGGAGTTGATATTAGTTCTTCGTCAGCTCTTCCTGGCACAGGCATGACGTTTGGTAGCATCAACTTGACATATTGAAGAAGGCGAGCTGAAGGCCTCACAAGCAATCCCCGCACAGGCTCTCTCTCGGTTGTTAGTTTTTGATTCACTTTACCTGGTACATCTTCAGAACTAAACCCAACCATAGAAAGCTGACCAATAGAGAACAAAATGCGGGCAAGTTTCTCCTTTTCATGTTCCATGCTGTGATTCCGTGCAATTGTTGCGAATGAAGAGTTCATTGCACGCTCACTTGATGTTAGCAGCTTCTCAATCCACTGTTGACATTCTTTGTAGACGTCTCTCCCCGAGTCATCACACAATCGTTTTGTCAATGACACCAGTGCAGAAATTGAAACCGAAACAAGATCAATAGTCATACTGAATGACTTCAAGTCGTGCTCTAGATCTGAAAAGCATGCCTCAGCGCTTTCCACTGGAACAAAACTGGCCATCTTAGAAATGACTCTGATGCAATCACGGGCGGCAACCACCAGTTCTGCTCTCTTTTCAGATGGGACATCTGGTGAGTTTAGCAACGAACGAAGTTTGTTCAGGGATAATGCCAGAAACGACGAATCGACGTGGCTTGCTTGGATTGCTTGGCTTAGTGATATGTTGGCCGACGACAGTTTGTTGCCTGTGCTTGATGAAAGCAGGCAGTCACAAAGTGCATTCAGTAAACTCCAGGCTCCCGTGCGCATTGGTTGGATTGTTTTACTAAACACATCAGTCTCTACGTCAGAATGCTGAGACACGAACGAGTCACTTGAACGTCGATCGAGACCAAGGCTGAGAGCTGTAGCATGATACGCAGCCTTTAATAGATTTTTGGCTAGAGTCTTGCAATCATTTCCGGAATCGATGAAGAGCTTCTGTAAAGCAAACTGAATCGACCCTCCAGCTTCATGAGATCCCAAACTGACCTTAGACAGTATCCTCCAAGCAACTAGATAACGAGCATTTTTCTTTTCTAACATATCAACAGAAACATCAGCCCCTACTTCAATAATTGGTTCAACAATCAGCGAGGTAAAGAACTCCAAACTCTTGCTTACACAAGAATTTTCCGCATCTCTGATGAGCGGAAGAACAGTATGAGCCCATGCCATTTCTAATGCTGAAGCCTGAGCAGTGTACTCTTCTCCATCATAATTTGCTTGCACCAATCTAGTAAGTGCGTTGGCTGCTTCTTTTCTTGTGGCAACCGAAGAGTCATTACATAAGCAACATAGAGTTGTAATGTCTAATCCGGTCACGGCACAGTCTTCCTTCCGTTCACGATGTGCAAGCGAAAGCATTTCTAGCCAAGCTACAATGGACGCCTTGCGGACTGTTGCTTTCTCGTCGCTGCTTGCCCTATTGCGAAGTGAGTCCACGAGAGCTGTGCCAATTTCACACAATTCATTATTCAACGCCATAGAAGGATCCGAGTCCTTTAACTTTGGAGTTTCTTCCATGCTGTCGACAAGAATTCTGTGCTCTCCTCTTGCAGCATTAGCTTTACGCACAACTTCGCCTAATGAAATGGCAGCTCGCACTCGAACAGTAGGCGATTTGTCAACAAGCCTTCCTTGCAAGGCCATCAACAACTGACAAGAGAATTCATTTCCAACCGTGCTGTCCATGTTTGGAGTAATCAACTTATTCTTTTTCGATGCTATATCAGCCCAATACCATTGTTTGCAAAGAACACCACCAATGATTTCAACAGCAAGAAGTCTGTGAGATGACACCTTCGAAACGCACATCTCAGCAATAAAATTAAGCATCTGTCCCCTCTCTAATGAAGGTAAATGAGCCAAACACGCAGCGCCTACAGTGGTAACTCTACCTCTGGCATCAGCTCTTTCTAACCCCTTGGAGGTGAACAACTTATGTAACATGCCCATCACCAAACTAAGCAGTGGATGAATGACACTCTCTTGCTTGGCAGAGCTACGGGTGCGTCGCGGAGTAATAGATTTCTTGAGGGAAGGCGGCTGCAATGTAGCCCGTGGAGTTTTACCGGGAGTATGTGACAATGATGTAGATCGAGAAAGTATGATTGATTGCGAGAAGGAGATGGACTTACGTCCACCTCGTTTGGGTGTTGTCGATGCCACTGTATCACTTGACAATCTGACTCTTTTGTCACTGTTTTCCCCGGACAAATGGGAAATGATTCGAACCAAAATTGCAGTGGCCGTTTCATGTGCTGCTATTTTGCCAGATTGACCGTTTGGCACTTCCATCTTGAGAGTCAATAACGGCATAAGCCCACGCAACACGTAAATCGTTGATTCTTTTCTTCGATTTTCGTCGGCCTTTTCTTCTTTAGGAGACCTCCTCTTCGCACCTCTACGAGACACTACTTCTGGAGAATCACCTTGATCAGGCTTTGAAATTGAAACGCATATAGCCTTCTCCAACGATTCTACTGCAGCTTGGCACTCGGTCACAAATGCAGCATCCCCACCGATCATCAAAGCAGAGACCGTCCCTAATGCTACTGTCACACCATCCAAATACGCCTCTCGAGCCTCTGATGACCAATTCTTGTCTCCCTGTAAAGCCACGCGTCCTAAGGCGAGTACTAAAGAGAGACCGCCGGAAATCATTGCAGATTCAGTCAGTTTGTCATCTAAAGAATCATCAGTGACAAAAAATGTGGCATTTAAATCAGGACAAGTCGTGTCCATCATTTCTCCATTGGTATTGTCGTATTCGTTATCATTGTCACTGTCACTTGACTCCATAAATGTTGCATTGGCATTGATTCTAACGCTTTTACGTGTACCCTTGGCTCTCTTCTTTTCTGGCTCATTCTCCCTACATTTGGAACCTTTTCCACTCCCCCTGCTGCTATTGGCTTTACCGCCCCTGCCCTTGATTTTGCTAGGCTCTCTTCCCCTGCATTCAACGCACCATCTTCGGATGAATGCCGATACGGCCGCAAGCCCGCCTACATCTACGAGTCCTGCCCCCCATGCTCCCTTCTTACCGAGTAGAGAAATATAAAGACGGGCTGCCGTAAGACCTAACGAGGAGATTGTCAATGCTGCCTTACCCGATGATGATGATGCTGGACCACCACCCTCGTTTGTATTATCTGCATTGTTAATGTTACTGCCGCTACTGCTGCTGATTTCCATGCCCATGGCCTCAATATTCCCCTCCACGTCCTGAGTAGCCGGTAAGAAACATTCTCTATCCACACGATGCGTTATAAAATGTGTCAATGCCTCTGCCAATTGCGAGGTGGTGGCAGATGTCACACCTAATAATTCACGAATGGTCGATTCATGCTTCGATGATGAAATGTTTTCTGGCTGGGGCGTGTACAATGTAGTTCGTATAAATGTCCCATTGGGGCCCGTGGGTCTATCATCATCCATACCCTCTATTCGGGTAGAAGAATTAGTATCGTCATCATCGAGTATGTCGAGAAGCTCTTCGCATATCTTGCGTTGATAGCCTCGTGTCTGAAGGTCTTGCATGACAGTGGGGGAGTATCGGTCATTGACGTCGTGTTTTTCGAGAAGTTGAGCGATTAGAGATGCTGCTTTATCCGACGATGATGTTTCTTCCTCCATGGATTGATCCATGGTTGGTGATTGGTCGGGGAATTCCTCGTCGGCTGCCATTGTTGTAAGAATCTGCTGTTGCTGTTGTTGTCAAAAAGTTATAGTTGTTGTTTGTCCGTTTTTGATTTTTGGCGCGCTGTATTGTGATTCACACCATAGATTCACGTGAATGAATCATTTTTTTGTGAACACGTGGAGGTGTCATGAAGCAACGTGCACACACTCGCTCCCACGTCCACATTCCACATCGCTTCAATCATCTCTTGCTTCAATCACATCAATCACATCAATCAACATCAATTGGAATTCAGAGTATCACAAAGTCAGCATACATTAAAACCCACCACCAGTATCTCATATTTCACAGTACACGGTACAACAACTATCCGTTTGAAGAGGAACTCACAAGCCACAAATTCAGAGAATTTCGGATTTCAGGCGGATTAAAAGAAGTTTACCATTTTTATCATACATCTGGGCGTCTGCATCACATTAACAATCATACAGCTAACAACAAAACCGCACTCAACGCAATGAAGTTTTTCAACTCCCCACAATCCATATTGCTCATCTTCTCAATTCTCGTGGCGCCAATACACGCACAGTTCGGTGTACCCAAGGTACCAATCTCTCTACCCCAGCAAAACGGTGAAGGTTTAGCAACCGCCGAAACAAATGATGAACAACAACAAGGATTTATATCCGAAAAAGATGCTGCAGATATGGAAGCAATCATACTTGAAGCGAAAAAAGATGTCGAGACAATGGCCATGCTAACTCAAATGCGTGCCGAGAACGCCGATACAATCGAGGATTTACGAAAGTTATCCCAAGAAGAAATATTGGGTGGGATGAAGGCCGCATTAGACGATATGAAATTAATCGATTACTTGTTCCAAGACAAGCAGCGGGCAGTGAAAGAAATGGAGAAGGAGGGGATGATAAAGAAAGAACATGTTAAGAAGTATAGGAAGGATCCTGATTTATTAGAGTCGGATACGAGGAAGGGGTTGTATTTTCAATTTGTATCGTTGGCGGACATTGGGGGATTTTTTGACGATTAATTATTCAGGAAAAAATATATTTTACGAGTGATTCATTTGCATTGTTGTTTTATCACGCTCGGTTATCTGACAAATTATTACATGCTACGACCAACTGCGACATTGAAGTAAATTATGTTGACACACATCATGATTCCATTCTATTTTTTCGTCGTTGTTGTTTTACGAATCAGTGCTATGAAGAAATTTGCTGTCCACTTCACCCTCTGAAGACACCAAACACATATAAATTCACATTTCACCACAATCATTGATCCTTATGGTCTCCTCCCCTTTAACCACGTTTGTTGTTACTTCCCAATCCGTCACGTCAAAGGACTATAATCTCATCCTTGAAATGCCCCAATATGGCACTAAAAAATCCCAAACACAAGAAAAGCATAAACGACAAATTGGCAAATAACAAATTGGTCCCATGATCTCCGTGTCCGTATTTGAAGAACGCCGCAAACATGAGTAGATTTTGCTGTGATAATACCAATGTAACGCCTAGGAATGATCCTACTGTGAAGGCTGTCGCAAATCTCTTTAGGACGAAGGTCCCAAGTATGACAAGGATTAGGTGGATAGCAGCACTGTAGTAGGCGGCTACTTGAAGTGTTCGTGTTGATGTTACATCTTCTCGCAGTTTGTTGGCTGTATCATAATTATTTTTGGTAAGACGCGTTTCACGTGTTTCGGCTCGTGTTCGACACAAGACAAAAGTCAGCACTCGCATTTCTGTTGGCTCACCTTCAATAATCGCCATTACAAAAAATAATACCATGAACATAACTGCTGCAGCCCATGCTCGATGAACTGATGCCATTGCATCTTTTTCGCAACGTTTAAATAACTTAGTAAGGATCGAATCATTAGATCTTTCTATGACGGAGGTTTCGTCTATCGAGGTTCCAGCTGCCGAGGTGGCGTCGTCTGCGTCTCTAGATGGCGGCATTGCTTTTTTGTTTATGTTTTAATGAATAATTCAATCAATAAGAAGAAGGAGGACGGCCGGCTGGGGTATCAGGCCAATAGAGCGATATGAAGCAGAGCAGTTGTTCGCGATGTTCCCGGTTCCCGGTGGTTTTAGAGGATGGACGAATGGACGGGCGAGCAAGAATATCTAATTATTGGCAATGGCTAGCTTTGCTTTTGAGTTTTTTGTCATGGAAAACGGTCGTCGTTCGTCGTCCCGCCCGCCTAAGGCTCCCATTCAAGGTATCTTTTGGTGTTTAAAAGGTTCACCCATGAAAACATGTTAACCCTTTGTTTGCACCCAACAACAACAACTTCACCACTTCACAGTGTGGGTATGACCAGTGCCCACGATCTTCAGAAGATACTATGCGGCCATCGATTTTCCTGTCAGTACTACACGTCATATGGAACCCAGTATAGTGTTCATTGGCTTCTGCTAACACTAAAACACATAACGCTAACACTAGCGACTAGCGGGCGTCGGAGTTACTGAAGCAATATTAGCTGTGCAGTCAAATGCTAAATGCTGTTAAGGATATGTTAAATAGGTTCACGACCCAACATGACCTCTCAGTATCCTTGGTAGTGCCCATGATTGTAATGCTATAAACGATAGAGAAAGAGAAAAGGATAAAAGAAAAAGAGTGAGCTAAGTAGTACCTTTACTCTTTACTCTGTTCTATGTTCTATGCTAACAGACAGAAGCGCATGATATCAAAAACCATCTAAATACTGATATGTGAGAGATTTAGCCGGCAATGACAGCAGTGCAGCCCAACTGATTTACCTCCTTAAGATGATTGTTACACGGCACTCTCATTGAAGTCTTCACCCCATAATAGTAGGTTCGAATAAATTGAATAGGTAAAGCACATTGCATTAAGGACCAAAAACCAAACACACCTGTGACATGCATATGAACAGACTGGCTTTGCATACTCTTATGGAGGGTGGCTGCCACCAATTTTGAATTAAATGTGTGATATGTTCATCTTTTTTGTTTTGTGGTTTGTGGTGTAATGAGCTGGTTTTGGTTCGGAAAGAGACAGCATATGAGTCTGCGCAGATTCACAAATTATTGAGCAAAACAGATAGAGGGTTGTCATTGTGATTGTGCTTCTTTGCATTCAATAAATCCCTCAGAATAAGCCTTTTCAATCAAGTACGTGTACTCAGTATCTTTTCAAGTATCTTGCATATGAATAGAAGATCAGGACACTCGAATGACAAGACCATTTTTACTTGTACTAATACCATACAAAGTTGTGTATCTATAACATAGGGGCAATGAAAGAACACAAATACTTCCGAGACTATTGCTGATTTAGCATTGAATCCAAAAGTCTAGCTGCACAGCAAATGATTAGTTCCGAGTTGGATGAAAGATTAAAAATTTACTAAAGATAGAATTGCAGTATTCACTCATTAATAAGAGATTCAAGATCGAGTACTTGCTACTTAACCGCTTTGATAAATTTTCAAAATGTATTGATTAATATTCTTGGCTCATTGAGAAGGGACAATATGAAAAACTAAATACTAAACAAACCCAGGATAACTTTTCCGATGTCAAATCTCAATCTCTTTCAATCGATTTCTTCTCAGACCAGATTAAATGGTTTACAGGTCTACCACCCCATCGAACTCCGGCTCGCCAGGATTTCTACAGTAATGAAAAGGACTTCTGAGTCCATCAGAACCCCAGAAACATCCCGATGACGGCAAATCCTCTAATAGACATTTCCTGAGTGATACTGTCCCTTCTTTGGGAGGTTTAGTCGCTCCCATACCGGCTGTCATTGATGTTTTAATGTAACCAGGAGTTACAATTGACACCATCAACTCGGGGTGTTTCTTGGCCAAATCCATCGTATAACAACCCAACAGCGCCTTGGACCCTGCGTAGGCTGCAAATCCATCTCCCATGCTCTCGATCCTTCCAATCTCGCTCTCTATTTCTCCCTCTTCCATAGGTGCGATATATTTCTTCTTCTGATCAGTTTCAAGCATATCAAAGAACATGGGGCCGGCTCCGGAGCCTACATTAACAATCCTTCCTTGAGGACTGAGCAACGGCAAAAATGAATTGACAACGCGTCGTGGACCTCGGGTGTTGGTGTCAAGGATTTCCGCGGGAGAAGTGCTGTGAGCAAACCCGGTACCGGCATTGTTCACGATTGCGTCGAGTTTGGATGTGCCGAGTGATTGAGAGAGGGCAGCGGCTGCTGATTGGACTGAAGCGGGGTTGCTTACATCCTGAATTATCACGTGTTGCATTACACGAATTATTACATAAGATGATCTATGGCAAAACTTGAAAAGAAAAAAATGCCGAACTTACAATGTTTAGTAATTCAACACTGTCACCAGCGTCTCGTTTCACTTCATCTACCGCCTTCTTACCCTTGTCCAAGCTCCGTGAGCCGAGATACACGTAGCACCCGTTTTCCTTAATCAATTGTTTCGTCAAGGCGAGACCGATTCCGGTGTTGGCGCCTGTTACCAGGATACGGCGTGGGGGCATGGTTAGTGATTTGGCTGGTAGAAGGAGAATCAAAAGAAGAAGATACGTCGCAATGAAATGCACCATTGACCCACGTTATGGGCGAGAGAAGTGAGAGGAGGAGAGAAAGACGGAGTGCACTTTAGTTTTAGAGGGCTGATGTTATGATATGAAAATATGCTTCACAAGCTTTTGTTTTTTAGGACATCATCGGGAGGTGCTGCGGAAGGGTGAATCTACCCTGCCTATTCTTTTCTGCCTTTGATTTCTGGCGCCTTCCTTTCAATTGAAATTAGTGGGGAAAATGCTTTTCTCTCGCAAATAATAATAAAGATTACCTCCTAAATTTATAGCCTTAATTTCAATCAGACTTCATCATTCTTGAGATTAGCTTCTCGTTGTTTCTTCAATGCTATAAAGGCCGTGCACGCCCGCCAAAATCTCAAAAACTGAGGCCGCGCGATCAAAA
>JALLPH010001249.1:0-11377 GCA_036939855.1 Cyclotella choctawhatcheeana
ACATCCGTAATAGCTTACGACTGTATGCCTGTTCAGCAGTTGTTAGTAATTGCTTAACAATTCAAATTATAATACCCCCGATTGGCTGGTATACATCGTCATCATGGCCCCCATCATTATAACCTACGAGGAGGCGAAGGCGATCATCGGAATCCTACCCTCCCTCGCTCCGCGGCCCAACGCAAGCAATCTTCGTGCTCTCTCTCAGCAACTTGAGCAAAAACTTCAAACAATCCCCTGTCAACAGGCGGAAGAACATGGCTTCATCGGCATGGTAATGCCCCCGGCAATTTATGCCCTACGATCCAACACGCCATGGACCTATTGGCCAGATCCGGGCCCACATCCGGCGCAAGGAGGAACAACCGCCGAGCAAAACAACATCCGTGTCCTGTACGACGCCAACAAGGCCGTCTACGACACGCAACAAAACGTCCGTCGTGCAGTCAACGAAGCACTCAACACAGCAGTTCCCAACGCCTTCCGCAAGCCCATCGGCAATCAAATCGGAACGAAAGTATACACCGTACGTGACGATCCGCAGACAATTCTAACTGATCTGCGTGCAAAATACGGCACATGCACCCCAAGTGAAAAAGCTGCAAACGGCAGACGCTTCGATGAACCATGGGATCCCAACGAACCCATTGAAGCCCTCTTCGATCGCCTCGAAGACTGTTACATCTTTGCTATGCAAAACAAGCCCCCCTTCACGTTGGAACAGATGATCGACAAGGCCATTACAGCCATCCAATTGACAGGCCTCTATGAACGTGCCCTGCTCGAATGGCAGGATTTTGATGAAGCCAACAAGACTTGGGCACAATTAAAATTGCATTTTGAGGAAGCATACGAAGTTCGTCTTGCTTCCGGACAGGGCACAGCGGCTAGCCATGGGTATGTCAACAACGCAGCGGCAGAAACCGACGATGACTCGATCAGTACTATCCAAGAGAGTCTTGCATCCATCCACCTAGCCAACAATGCAAATTATCAAGCCCTACAAGATAATCTACAAGCGGCACGAACTGAAACCGCCACGCTTCGTTCCGAATTGCAAGCCGCCCATGCAACTATGGCAAATCTGGCCCAGGCTCGTCAAACTGTACCGGCACCAGTATATGCACCCCCCCCAGCTCCACAATTTGCTCCAGCTGCAGCACAGTATATTCCTCCTGCACCAGCGGTTCCTCAGTATGGACAACAACAATATTATGACGGCGGCAGAGGATACAACCGTCGTGGACGTGGACGTGGACGAGGACGGGGACGACGTAACAATTATGGATACGGTACACAGTACAATGCCCCGGCTCCGGCCCCTCCTATGCAATATGGTAGCAATGCCCCTCCTGCGGCAGGAACAATCCCTCCACCAGCGGTACCAGCCGCCCCAGACCGCAATAGGCCGGCTTTCTCGAACACGACAAAGCATTTCAACAATTGGAACATGTGTTTCAGTTGCGGATGGGATGTCCCAATTTGGCACACCAGTAAAACATGTGACAACAAATGTTATGGGCATCAGGATGGATGTGATAGGCAAAATGCGCAAGCATACATTGCAGCCGGCCATCGTGTCAGCAAACGGGGAATGCACAAGACGCAGTTGCCGACGAATCCGCAACCCCATCAGGCTTGACGGTTAGGGGCGACTCAGTACGTAGATGGTAATATTAATAACATGTCTGTTACAAATATTACTCAAATACTACCTCAGTCGACCCCCACCCCTACTATTAACAATCATGACTCAAATTATTATCATGTCCTAAACAATTCGCTCGAATCTGACGACGAAGATGATAAGACGGTTGTCACTTCGAACAAATCAACGAAAACTAACAGTGATTGCGCAACCGCGGCAACTGAGGACATGACAGAAGACGAGTTGTCCAGTGATGATGAGGCTCATCACACCAGTGAACGAACGTATGAGAAAAACATAGAATATGCAATTCTAGACTCCGGTGCAACTGCACACTTCATTGTTAAAGGCGCAGATGTGATCAACCAAAAACCAACGAACAGTCCATTACGAATTAAGCTCCCAGATGGCAGCTTCATCAATTCCACACACACTTGCAACCTCAACATTCCATGGCTGCCGCACTCCATGACAGAAGCACACATTGTACCAGGTCTTACGCATGCTTCCCTTGTCGCAACCAAAAAATTCTGCGACGCAGGATGTCAAGTGATTTTCAATGCTGATGAATGTCATATCCATTACAAAGGCAAACTTGTCCTCACAGGCACGAGAGACAGCAAAACTGGATTATGGATTGTGCCAATTAACCCGACAACCCCGCGCAAAGATAATATTGGTCCTTTAGACCTGGCAAACACACCACGGCAACACATGGCAGCGAATGTCTACACACTTCCGTTCAAACAACAACAATTGAAATATATGCACCAATCCTTTTTCAGCCCTCCTGCGCACACTTTGATCAAAGCAATCAATAATGGCCAATTGGAAGGCATCCCATTCATGAAAGCCGATTTAATTCGCAAGTACTTAGCTCCCAGCCCCGCGACTTCAAAAGGAAGAATGAAGCGACCAAGGACTGGCATTCGCAGCACTCGAGCGAAACCAACAACAACGAAGAATGCTACACCACAACCGCCCGAAGAACCTATCCCAATCGTCGCCCCTCCACCGCACGTAATACCGGTAGAATCGTCGTCTGACTCCATTTGCAATGTGTTTTGTTACGCAGCATTGGCAGACAAGCACGCAGGTACCATGTACACGGATGCCACCGGCGCACTCCCAGTTGTGAGTCTTGAAGGAAATCAATACTATTTCGTGGCATACGCGTATGACCCAAATTACGTATTTGCATTGCCGATCCCAAACCTACGCGATGATACTATAATCGGAGCATTCAAACAAGTATTTCAAGAGTTGAAAAATAAAGGTTTTAAACCAAGTTTCAACGTAACCGACAACCAAGCGGCTAAGCCCATTAAGGCATATTTGGAAACAGAACAATCCCAATGGCAATTTGTTGAGCCCAACAATCACCGCGTGAATGCGGCAGAGAGAGCCATTCAAACATACAAAAACCATCTTATAAGTGGCCTCTGCACAACAGATCGTGATTGGCCGTTGCAATTATGGGATACGTTAACTGAGCAAGCTCTCATCACTTTGAACTTGTTGCGAACATCACGAGTGGACCCCACAAAATCAGCCTATCATCAGCTTCATGGCCATCGATACGATTGGAATGCGCATCCATTGGCGCCGCCAGGCACTAAAGCTGTCGTATACGAATCACCAACTACAAGGACATCATGGGGATCCCGTGGTCTCGACGCATGGTATTGTGGACCATCATTGGACCATTATCGAAACTCAAAATTTTATGTACCAGCTACTAAGGCATATCGGATCTCCGGCTCGTATGATTTGTTCCCACAGCACTGCATCTTACCAACGTTTACTCCAGACCAGCATGTACAAGAAGTGTCTTCAGAATTGTTTGAGTCTGTACAAAAACTCAAAAAACCGGCGCGACGAAAGTTCTTACGAAAATTAGCACGGGCGCTGGAATTGCTGGCCACGAATAACAATCCAGTCTCAGAGGGTGAAACAACGCAGCAAGATGTAACGACGACAGAGGGTGGACAAGAAGCAATACAGGATCAGAATTCAGAGGGTGATGTAATTTTTCAGAGGGTGAATGATGCCCCAGCAGTGACAACCAGCAATGATCCTACTAATCGCAATGCTGTGCGCACAGCACCACGAACACACCAACGTCAAACTAGAGCCAATACTCCTGGCCAGTTGCCAGCAATAATAAACCCCGATCACCCTAGTACAGCACAGCGGAAATCACCTCGCCTCAACGCACCAGATGAAGAACCAATTATCACCATCGCCACTCCATCGTCTGAACGAATTCCTCTCCATTCCCCGAATCTAATTGCCTTCCACGCCGTAAACCTACTCACGCAACAAGTGTATGCAGACACTGACGGTACTTGGGTACCTCGCAGCTTCATATCTTCAAGCCCGTTAGACCAATCATCTCCATACGATGCAGACATTGAACATTTCTGCGCTGGTGTACAACATCCTGTTACTGGAGAAACAATAACCAAATACAAAAAGCTAATCAGCATTCCACAAATGCGGGATGTATGGACAACAGCATTTGGCAAGGAATTTGGCAACCTTGCACAAGGTGACAACAAGACCGGCGAAAAAGGAACAAACACCATCTTTGTTATGAATCATGAAGAAATTGCGAATATCCCACGTGGCCGCACAATTACTTACGGTCGAATTGTCATTGACTATCGACCGCAGAAGGCCGATCCCAACCGAGTACGAATCACGGCAGGAGGCAACCTCATTCAAGATTACCCTGGTGAGCTCACAACTCGCACTGCCGACCTCACGACTTCAAAAATATTGTGGAACAGTGTCCTCAGCACAAAGGGTGCCAAATTCATGGGCGTTGACATCAAGAGTTTTTACCTTACCGCTCCACTCGATCGTTACGAGTACATGAAAATGCCATTGGACTTGTTCCCAGAACACACTATCGAACAATATGATTTGAAAAGACATGCAAAGAATGGTTTTGTCTACCTCGAAATACGCCGTTGTATGTACGGCCTACCGCAAGCAGGAGCGCTAGCAAACAAACTATTGCGTGAAAGACTTGCCCCAGCTGGTTATTATGAAGTTGCCCACACTCCAGGGCTATGGCGCCATGTCACGCGCCCAATATCATTCACTCTCGTAGTAGATGATTTTGGTGTTAAATATGTTGGCAAAGAACATGCGCAACATTTAATCGACACTCTCAAGCAGCACTACAAACTTGCCGAGGATTGGGATGGAGATCTGTACTGCGGAATCAAGTTAGATTGGAATTATGACAAGCGCATCCTAGACATATCCCTACCTGGATACATCGAAAAAGTATTACTTCGTTTCGGCCACCAGAAACCTGATAAACCACAGCATTGTCCGTTCCAACCAAACCCCAAAAAGTTCGGTAAAGACGCCCAAGATCCCTTACCACCAGATGAATCTAAAAAGCTCGATCTCAAGGGTATACGAAAAGTACAACAGATAGTTGGATCCCTATTATTTTATGCCAGAGCAATAGACAACATTATCCTACCTGCATTAAGCACCATTGCCAGCACACAAGCAAATGCTACTGAACAAACACTCAAACAATGCGAGCAGCTCCTCGATTATTGCGCCACACATCCTACAGCGACAGTTCGATACCGCGCCTCCGACATGGTTTTAAATATTCACTCCGACGCCTCATACTTATCGGCAACACGAGCACGCAGCCAAGTTGCAGGCTATTATTTCCTGGGTAGTGAACCCACCGACGACGCACCTATAAAGCTCAATGGAGCCATCCTCGTGTTCTGTGGTATAATAAGATTTGTAGTTGCATCCGCTGCAGAAGCAGAATTGGGTGCCTTATTTCTCAATTGTAAAGAAGGTAAGATCCAACGATTAATATTAGAAGAACTTGGCCACAAGCAACCCCCCACTCCGGTACACTGCGACAATGCCACTGCAACCGGCATTGCCAATGACACTGTTAAAAAACAACGTGCGCGATCGATGGAAATGCGTTTCTTTTGGGTAACAGACCAAGTCAAGCAAAATTTTTTTAATGTTAGATGGCAACCTGGGCAAGAGAATCTAGCTGATTATTTTACCAAGCATTTTGAAGCACGGCATCATATTACTGTCCGCCCTTGGTATCTGCATACAAGTACGTCCCCTACTCTTCTGCCGAGAGCTTTATCCCCGAGCTCTCTGAGAGGGTGTGTTGGAACTCTCCCCAATGGCTACACACGGGCATCCCCATTACCGCGGATCCCTAGTAGCAAGAGTCGAGTCCCATTTGGCAGACAGCTCCCGGGACTGCAGCACAGCCACACATCGCCCGCCATTCCTATCTGTGTTAGAGCAGCATCTATGGCCTAAGACTTGTAGCCATAAATTACTAACAACATCCGTAATAGCTTACGACTGTATGCCTGTTCAGCATCTATATTCTCTCTAACCGCCTTTTGACTTGAAGGGCATTGCAACTTCAATTATGATTGAGTCAAAAAAGGTCAATGGGTGAGTCAAGTCTTGTGAGTGTCTTGCCTCATTAAGGTTTTGAGTCTTAACAGAACAGAATGATTTCATTTTGAATATGCTTTTAAGTTAGTGGTTTAAGTTGTATAATTTCATAGTTTTGGTACAGGTATTGCAACTGCCCAAACGTTTACGTTTTATCAACCACCTCCTTATACTGCTGGCCTGTTTGCTGTCCGGTGTGTGCATGTTATCATTTGCTACTTTGTATTTAACTCCTGAAGATGCCGCGAAATGGCATGGATCTCATCAGTTTTTGATGAGTGCGGTTGCAGAACAGAAGCAATAACAAAACAAGGATTGACGCGTTTGGCTAATAGCCCTACTCTCCCTTCCAGCAAGTCGCCATGTCCGAATTGCGAATTGATATCACATCTAATTTGTTTTTGTTGGACAGTCCTCGACAATTGTGATTTCAAACTGAGACAGATGAAATGAGAATGGGAAGTTGCTGAGTTAATGCTTTTGTTCAATTTTCATTTGTCGGATTTGCTTGTTAAGTCCACTCAAGATATATCAAGGCAGTTGCACTTCTTTCTGCCCGACCACATGACTCACAAGGAATGCAATTCATGATGTGTTGCCAGTATGGGGAGGTCAAGTGCAGAAGTTCTTCAGATTAACTCGAATGCATACTTGCACACTTGTGCATATCGGTCAAGAGTCAACAGAAATCACCAGTAACAAGACAAGGAATACGCCTCAATTGCATCTATGCTCATATTGACTTCTGCTATTCATAGAGTTATATCCATCTTCCAGTTCGAGAAATGAAGATAGCAGAGAAATGATATTCCTGTGTTCGTTCCCCATTCACACACCGGCCACAATTTCTCACTCTTGTTATAGTATCTCGTACACGTAGAATTATTCGGACGCCTTCCTTGCAAACATCAAGCGTTCCGATCAAGCTCTATCTGGCGTCAGGAACCATGAACTATCAATTCACATACGGCGGCACTGATAATTTGTCCTTGCAAATTGCAAATGAAGGGAGCAAAACAATGAAGTTGATGCGATTGAAGTGATGTCAGCGCGAAGACTTCACAAAGGCGTCGGAAGATAGTATTGCGCTCATGATGGCTCTCGCCATGGCGTTGCTCCAATGATGTACGAAGCCCAAAGCACTATCTAGTCCACAAGAAAATGAGACAAGGGAAGGGTATTCCAACGCTGAAATGGTTGGCAATGGCTGGCCTTAATGGACGAAGCAATGCGATCAAAAGTAATCATTCGAATTCTGTTAACTGGAGATATCTATGATGATGTGTGATGTGCAAACAACAAACAAGAGGCTAGCGGGTTTTAGCGATGGGAAAGCTATGAAGCGTGAGATGAGTCCCGCAAAAGTTACATGGTGGGTGTACAATTATTCATTCAAGCTTTGCCAATTGCCAAATCGTTAGGGACCTAAAACTTTGGCAAGTATGACTCAAACATGAAGATATTTTAAAAGAAAATGTGGACTGAACAATTGGGGAGTTAAAACAATAATATGTGAGACGAGTTACGCAAGTGTTACATGTGGGTGTACAAGGACGAAATGGGACTAAATGTCTTATTATTATATAGATGTAGTGTCCCAAGATTCAAATAAATTAATGCCAAAATAAAAATTATGGTACCCCTAACATCAAGCGCGACAAGTCCNGGCAATATGTTGGTTTAACATGTTAGACAGTGATTTCACTGCTGCGTCAGCCTCCAATCACCACGTGTTTTTGTGTAGGTGTGTGTGACTTCTCTCATTCAATATGGACGATAACAACCATGACAGCGACCCCAAACGGCGTCGATTGACCGCCACTTCACCTGTAGGTTCTCCCACCATTGACCGATGGGTCTCCGCCGGTCATTCTTCTCCTATTGTTCGACTCCCTACCAATCATTACGAGTCGAAGGAGGCCGACGATGATAGCAATGCATCATGCTCTCAGCAACTATTTACCCAACCTCCAGACGTTCTGACAGTCAACACACCTTCCATTCCATACGTCGAGGCCACGTCTCTTGTTGCTTTACCCGACATACCAGAAAGACAACTGACATGCATTAAAGATGCCATCAGAACTTTGTATCCACAGATAGAAAATCCGCGTGATTTCCAACTTGAGGCCATCAACCATCTCACTTTCGCCGACGATGCCGCGCTCATTCTAATTCGACGTACTGCCGATGGCAAATCACTCGTGCCTCTAATCACATCCGTCATAAAAGGCGGTGTTTCACTCGTTCTTGTACCGCTTCATGGGCTTGGAAGTGATCAGGTAGACAAGGCGACTGTTCAGGAGTGTGGTATCGAAGCGTACTACGTCGACGAACATCGTTTTGCGCATGCCAAATCTCTTATGAAACGGTTAAAATCATTCTCCGTCGACGAGGCCAAAGAATGCACAATCGTCTTGTATGTTTCGCCGACTTCACTTAAACCAGACTCAGATTGGGCAGAGATTTTTGCAGATCTTGCGGAGCGTGGACTTATCAATCTACTTGCTATTGACGAGGCTCACTCTATTGAGCAAGCCGGTAGATCCTTTCGAAAGGAATTCCTCACAGCAGTCAAAGTACTACGAGCTATAATGGACATGATGCCACGCCCCGTACCACGTTTGGCCATGTCAGCCACTTTTCGACGAGAAGATTACGATAGAGTTGTTTCATTGTTTGGGTTGGACGATCCAGTTGTTATGCAGGGACCTCTCGCCAGACGGAATACTGAGTTTCGTTGCTTCGTCCAAGGTGATCCTGCCAAGTCAGTTCTAAAGAGTACACAGACACATTTGAAAGCATACCCCGACTGTCAACAGCTGCTGTACTGTAACTCACGTACAACCTGCGAAGGTGCATTACTGGAGAGGGCGGAGAATATGATTGAAAAGATTATCAGAGGCAATGGTAAAGAGGCTATTTGTCTATCTTTCACAGGAGGTGATGGGATGAAGATTAAGACGGGTGCCATGGATGCGATAACTAAGTTCGGAGAGCTAAGCGGTTTAGCCAAGTTGCATGAAGATGGCAGTGTCACTCTCCCTCGGATCAGTATTGTCACCGCCACCTCTGCTGATTTACAGGTCGTGTGAATCGTGTTCATATCCAATCTGTTGTGACAACTCTTATAATGCAATACAACAACGTCACTGTTCAGGCACTGAAAGATGCTTTTTGGACAGCAAAGGAGCGTGTATTTCACGCAGACTCTCGACCAAAGAATAAAGGTCCCATTCATGCACTGTGTCTGCAGCTCTTTGCGAAAGGTATTATACATCTTGATATATCCAACCACACAAAAATTGGAACCGAAACGATTATGGACAAGGATGTTTCCATTAAGCTTTCTATGGGTGTTGATTCATCGGGCATCAGTCTACCAGCTTATACAATTGATGACTACTGGAAAGGTATTAATATCATATAATGTATTAATACATCATCGTTTATCTCTAGTTACGCTACGGTTGTCGTTCATAATTTCCTCATATGTATTCCTCCACTCAAACCCAAACCGTTGGTAAGTTCCTGATTCGGACTCGCTCTGACGACATTCTAGTTGGGCGATTCGCCTCTCCATCTTCAAATCGAAATGGCGATTCCAAACTCTCATTAGGAAAAGCTTAATTTTCTCTCTTGCTATCTCTTTTGCATATTTCTTATTCATGCCAATCATCGCCACTTGACCATCTACGCCGAGCAAGTCTTTTCGAATCAACGGACTCACTCTCCTTCTCTTCACGTTTCCAAGCATCTTCAATCCAGACTCAATGCCTTCCTCTGTCATGTCCGCATCGTCTTTGTCTTCGTCGTCATCACTTGTTATGTCCAAGCCCGTACGAAACTCGGCATCGTTAGCCACACTCCCGGCTCTGCTGCTGACAATAGAAACACCGTCGTCACCATTAACATCTTTTTCATTTTCGAACTCTGCAAATCCAACCTTGCTTGTGCGTTGTGTTCACAAGAGCGGACCGTCTTCGCTGTTGGGGGCAAGATGGACAGCAGCCGTTTACATAGTGCTGCCTCTACTGCGTCAAAGCCGCTGGTATCTTGCAGCGTTTTGGTGCGCTTAGACGCAGACGCTGCAGCAGCGATGATGTTTGGAGATGACATGGTTGTTCATTGTGTCTGAATTGCATTGGGAGATGTGCTGGTTGAGTTGAGCTGTGAGCGGCAATCGGCGGCTGATCGGCACTTGGATCTGGCAAAATCTCAAAAAAGACCTCGGAATAAAATAGGGTACTCCGTGCGTAGCCGAGAGTGGCGGCTACTGATAATTAGCGCTACTATCGGTCCTACGTACGGTAAGTGCCATAGTGTAGGGTGGCACGGACATGCAAAGTATGCGACAATGCGCGAATTATCTTACATTGCATGAAGAATGATACAAAAAATTTAAAGGTAATATATAGATCTTTTAGTTCATTTACCTTGATTTTTCAAAAGTTTTTGTTGATAATGATAGATAGATGATGACATTAATATGGCCCCAGAGATTAAGGTAAAACCATTAATCTGATAGATAGATGACATTAATAGCCCCAGAGATTAAGGTAAAACCATTAATCTGATATTTTTTCTATTCTTACGCAACGGTTTTGTTAGGGAAAATAACTAGTAAGGTATCCAACTCGCCTGACTTATGTCAACGCTAGGTCTTAAGTGCAAGAATCTGGGTGTCATTAATAAATGTATTCCCGATGGCGAAGATACGGCCCTTGCAAACACTTTGAACGAGTACAAGGACGACAATGAACTGAACGATATGCTTACACCTTTCCAGACTGATGCTCAAGGCATTGTTGATGAAACCTCAGCTATGATGAGGTCAACTGGTAATAATGGAATTGAGCTGTCTGGATCAGTAATGGGAAACTGCGCTAGCTCTAATTCAGGCCAGAGTGCCCAAAATGTAGAAAGTTGCTTCAGCAGCTCAGTCAATGCAGCTGGAGTTCTTCATGTTGTTCCTATTTTAGAGAAGGAGAGGTACAAAACAAAACTCTTGGAAATCAAGAATTCTTTTATGTCTCATCTCAGAGCTTACCACACTGAGGCTTACGATAAAGCTGGAATGCCTCTTCCCTCTTCCAGATGAGGACTTTGAAGAAACTCTTGGGGTAGGCTTTCCAGGTCATCTTCAGATTGGCGTCGCCTTTAGCGCATGTCTTGCCTATGGTTTCCATGGGATAGCAGGGCTTTCTTTGGATTATAACAATGACGATGTTGGGTGGTATGCCGGTGGGG
>JALLPH010001250.1:0-11222 GCA_036939855.1 Cyclotella choctawhatcheeana
AAATTCACACGCTGAAAAATAAAATTCTCATCTTGTAGATTTTTGAAACTAATATAATAAGAGTATTACTTTACTGTCAAGATGCGAATATATGTATGCTCCTCGTTATATGAATTAGTAATTTCAATTGTGTATTCATTTTTAGTTGTCAATTCGTGTCAACAATTCTTTTGCAGCAATGCGGTCAGGTGCAGCTAACTTGTCAAGAGCCCTTGTTATGAGACCTTCTCCGACGGCCTTGTCAAGGTTAAGGTTCAAGTAGCTCTTCCCAACAAGTAATTGCATGTATAGATATTGATACTTGTTGCTGAGTTCTTCACACTCAATCAAACACTGCCGTAAGAGTTCAATTTCATTCCCATCGAGCTCAAGTAAGTCATCCACTTGCGCATCTGAAAAGTCGCAACGCAATCGTTTCAGGATTCTCTGATGCCAGTACAACAGATGTGCCTTTTGTCGCAAACACATCAAATAGTTCTTACGCCGTTCATGGTTGTTTGCGTCGTTTTGGGATAATGTTTGATTGAGATATATCAACCCAGATTGACAATACTGTAACTGCTTTACAGCAATATCTGCAGCAGCAGGTAAAGACTCGAGGATCCTAACTTCGGTCTGGCATGTTGCTGCTTGAATTGCCTCAACTCCACGATCGCAGAGCGTCTCTGCACTCTGTCTCAGCATAGATCGGTTCTGTCGTACTTCATTAATGTTATCAGAGGAAAGAATCGAGAGCAAGTCAAAGTTGCTATCAGAATCAATGATAGCCTCTTGACTTTTTAAAGCAAGTTCTTTCTCTACTAGTCTCTCTTGCAATGAACCGTGCTCTTTAAAGAAGTATCCATATGGAGTAGTCCCAATGCCACTTGAAAATTCAGATGCACTAGAAAGATCGTACAACAAAAGATAGTAAGATGAAATGGTGCCTCTTGACATGACTTTTGTGCTTGATGCAAATTCATCGATGACTTGCAGTTGCCTTGTCAAAAAATCAATGCATCTTTTCGCAGCAGTGAACTGGCCTCGAAAGAGATATGTGGATGCCATTGTTCCTACACATATGAGCGACCAATCCATTCCATAAGTATTCACAAGCTGTAGACTGTATGTATCATGGTCATAGATCTCCATTATTCCTTCACACTCATCCAATGCTTTCTCGATATCACCATGTTTTAAATAAAGATGACTCAGGATGCATTTTGCCCTTAACACATGGATCATCTCATTGGCTTCTTGCGTTACAGCTACAAACAAATTTGCAAGAAAGGTTTCCTGGATTTGATTTGCACCAAAAGGAGAATCTCTATAAAATGTGAGCAGACCGCTAAAGGCTGGAAAGGAAATTGTTAAATCATCCATATCAAAGTCGGAAGATAAAGGATCTTCACTATGTAACGAATCTGATTCGCATTCCCTGCTCTCTACTGTTGGTATTTCTATACGCGGCAGTTCTTGGACGTTAGTTTCCTTCATGAAAGAATCAAGATTTGATGTGAGATTTGTAAAGGCGTCGCCATCCAATACCAGCAAAACAAGGAATATTGCTTGAAGGTAAAGTTCCGATCCAAAATAATATCCTTCATGTTCAATTGTTCCAACTGATTGGCCGAACTTGGTCAGCATTCTCAGAGCTGTCTTGAATGAAAATATGTCCCCACCAAAGACAGTTTGAAGGTGATCCTTGGTGATTCCTTTTAAGACATCACTTAATTCTTTATTCCCAATGATTTCGACAATTTGACAGGCAACTTTCCGTCTCTGCTCTGTCGCGTTGTCAACAGATATATTAAGAGCCATGGCTTCATGCAGCATCTTGTCAAGCATGAAATAGGCAGACAGAAGACGACCATGTGCTCCATCTCGCATACCTAACAACGCAAGTTGAGTACTACATTCAAAATACTGAAGTAAGGCAGGTAAATGAGCACCAGCCAAGTCATAATGCAAAGCTGTAATGTGAAAGAGCTGCCAGTTGGATGTAGGTACTGATGTGATGGTGGTAGAGAGAGACTCAGAAACGTCGTCACTATCGGAGCGAGTCTCTCCTGATTCTCTAGCATGAAATGTCTGGTAAAATAATGCCACTTCCAAATGTGTTCGTTGCTTTTGATCGTTGAGCATGAGACCATTGATTACAGACTGTTCGTGTATGCTCTTAAAGCGATACATGACTGAATCCATACTAGCCAAATCACTCATTTCAACGTTAATTTCAACTAGAAAATTTTGTTCAACCAGAGAATCGAGAGCTCGTTCGAAATTCTCTCCCTGAAACATACCCGCATACTTGTTAGAATTGGGAGCTCCTATATCAATCGGCACCTCACCATCACCGCCAATTGATATTGGAATACATCCGTCTATCAGCACATCATTCGCATCTTCATCTATTGTTGACATATCACTTGTTTGTCTATGATCAGTTCTCGATAGTGCAAGCAGAACTGTTTCAATACAATGCTGAGAGAAGGAGAATTGGTCAAAGCCGGCAACACTGGCTATTTTTAGTAGTAATTGTTCCTCCGAATTCATTTTGTCGAAGCGAAAGGCAACTATTTCCTCGGTGGTGTTTGGAGTGTGGGCCAAAAACGTCTTTAAGGAAGACAGTAGATCAAGGCCCTCGTTATTCTCACGTTCTTTGCGAAGTTGTGTGCAGAAAGTGTGGGCTAACTCAGCCGTAACATGCACCGCCCCTTGACAATGTCCCATAATCACATCTTGAACTTCGCGATTCTCACTCAAGGGATGAATAAATTCAGGGAAATGACGCTGCAGCACCCATGAAAAGAGCTCTAATGACGATTGCTGATCTAAAATATTCAAGTCCTTAACCTCGACTTGACTGCCTGTAAATTCACCGACAAATGGCTGCAGGAAGGGTGCTAAACCTTCTTGTGACTTGTCATTCTCGAACGACGATGAAACGTTCGCACCACCAATAATTAACACATTGGAATCAGATGCAAAGACGTAATGCAGCAGCTTCTTCGAATAATCATCAATCGAATCAAACATGGGGATTGAAATGATTCCTCGCTTCTCTCTGAATTTGAAATAGTTGATGATCAATGCGGACAGTACCTCGACACATTTTTCAATCTTATCTTTGTCCTTCAACTTCTTCGCTTCAGTTGTATTCTTGAAGAGTGGAAATCCTTTATACAAAAAGTCATTAATGACAGATGCGAAAAGGGTGAGCTCATCTGGCAGAAGCTTTGTCCCGGAAGGAAAAGGCGGAGCTCTTAGTGCATCATTTGCTAGTAATGAAGCAAGAACAGATGAACGCTTGCATCTTCGTTTGAATTTTTGAACTCTTTCTCTGATATCAGCATAAGAGAGTAATATTCTTGTTACGATGGGAATAAAGCAGTAAAATGGATCGTCGTGAAAGCAGAGGTTTGCACTCATTATCACCGAAGAAGTCTGAATCAACGGATGCCTTGTAATTGCAGATAGGAACGATTGTTGCCCTGTCTCTTCGTTCCCATTTATGAGGAGTAAGTGCGGCTGGCTGGTATTATTGTCACCTGCATCTGGATTATTGTGTATACTTTGCACGACTTTTAGTACCTCATCGTTTTGCAAGAAGAAGGCAATGACATCATCCTTTTCTTCATCTGCACTATTGTTGCTTGAAATTGGCATGTAGAACGGTACTGGCTTGTCGTACCCCTTTAATTTGTGTGAGCCTCTATAAGTAAATTCATGCCGTCTTTTACAACTTGTTTTGACTTCTTCGTCACAATTTATCTCGCCCGGTGCCCCTTTTGCCATGAGACGTGCGGATAAATTGCAGGATGGTCCCAATATTGAGTATTCGTATCGCTGGGGTGATCCCGTTTCACCGCAAAAAACCTTTCCCAGTGTAAGACCAATGGTGCATTGAATATTCATTACTCTCAAAAGTTTTTCTTGTGCATCTATCACGGCCTCCACTGCTGTAGACGATGGATGCAACGTAACTGAACCTCTCAGTCCAAAACTAGCAATGAAGACGGTACCTTTATCATCGTTGATGAATTGTCGTACCTGACCAGAACGAGATACCACGCTCTCAGTAAGAATTGAATATATGTTCTGAAAGTTCTCCAATATTATACTGTCTTGGCTTGGATCATCTGGGAGGTTAGGTTCGAACAAGATGCTAATGAATATTACAACCACCCGACGCAACTCGGCCGTAAACTTTCCATGCACATCTCGGGTTGCCTCGTGCCGATGATATTCAAGAAGCTGAGTGATGTCATATTGGAGAGATTCTGTTCTGTCGCCCAGTGAACTATCGATAGCTGTATTAATTGATGATTTTTCATTGGTTACATGATAATTTGTTCTTGTGTCATCCGAATCGAGATCACAATGAGACTTAACTAATTGATCAATTAGTAACTGAGCTTCTTCTTTGGTTGTCGCATTAGTATTTGTCATGTCATTCTGATAGCACGACGCCATTTCCGACACTGTTGCGTGATTAGACCATGAAACTCTTTGGAAGCCATCATCCAGTTCAATGAAGGTTAGGTGGGATGTGGACGTCCTTCCACTACTGGCTAACGAAGTGTAAACCGAGGGACTCACTACAGCTTCTCCCGGTCCTGCCAGTTGCTCGGCTTGTGCGACATCTACCCAATAAAGATTTTCATTAAAAAGAAGGTCAGAGTGAATACATGACTCGAAATAGAAACGAGAACATTCAAAAACAAGAAGGAGCCACTGTATTTTCCATTTGCCCCCCTCCCCATAATCCCATTGATACCACGGAGCATTGTTATTTCATATTTCTATTCCTTCATTGTCTGTAATCAACAATTCATGCATACTCTTTCCACATTCTCTCCCAAGCTCCCAAGAACACACAGCAATTAAAATGAAACAAGAAATTTCAATTAGATAGACGAAGGACTCATCCAATAGCAAAATTCTTCCTCAAGAATCTTGTTTGATGAAATGAGCCTTTGCGTGCTCTGTAAAAATATTCTCTCAAAGCTCACAACAACACAGGTCAATTAAAAATTCCCTTCGACACAATGTCATTACGTTCTTCCAATATCCATTCATATTTCTTCTTCGGTTCTCGTACCTTCCATCGGTGCACCAATCAGAAAGAATTCCGCACGATTACTCGACACCACATCCACACCGGCCAACACACCCTCGCTGACACCGCAATACACATTCAACACCCCGCCTCTCTTTTCGTATTGGGCATTCTTATCTTCGAATTTGTACAGTACCTCACCCTGTACTCTGGATAATGTCGAATTATTATTATTGTAAGTTGTTGTTGTGAATGTATTGGTAATAGTAATGGACCCATCATCATTGTCATCATTGGAGAGTATAGAAGATCGTCGTCGAGTAGTGGCATCATTGGAGAGTATAGAAGATCGTCGTCGAATAGTGGTGGTGGTGGTAGAGTAAGACTTTGATATTTGGTAATTGTTGCATTCGGTACTAATGGCAATAGCGCATGCGGTGCATTTTTCGATATTGATTGCATGAAGATGATCCTCGGATAATGATCGATAATTTATTGTTGCTGTGTTTGTAGTTGATGAACACGTCGTAGTCCAAACGGCATACAACGCGTCACCGGCAAACTTGACCACTTCCCCCCCAAACAATTGAATCAAGTCAATAATTTTGGTAAAGTATTCATTGATAAAGGTCTTGAAGTCTTCGACGGGATAATTTTGCGATAGAGTGGTGAAGCCGCTAATGTCCACGAATAAGAGGGCACCGCGATGTCGTTGTATAGAGCCGTTGGATTGATAGTTGGATATTGCCTCCTTGAGATCACCCATTTTATGATGTGACGATGAATAATTCAATTCACAGTCTTTTTGCAAAGTGGCAATTAATTGCCGTATCAACAAATTAGGCACCAAAGCATTCACCGAACTGTCTATCACGGCGTCTTCTTTCTCTCCTCCTCCCCCCATCGATTGGGTGGACCATTTGAGACTGCTGTTTCTGGAGAGACAGCTCCCGATGGAAGCTCTGCCGGAAGATGCGGCGGAGAGATTAGAAGCTCTTCGTCGTCGTGTGGACGGTGTTATTGCGGAGGATGCGTCATTATTTGTATTGTTGGTTCCGTCATTGTTTGTTGATGATGTTACACATGTCGCACCGTCGGAGATCATCGTCTGTGTTTATTACCAGCAGATTACGTCTGTATCAATAATCTGCATCATTCAATCATCATTCATCATTCAATTAAATTTTTGAATCTGTGTGAAGGGTGAAGGTCAGACAGGTCTGTCTTTCTCTCTAGTCGTAGTGAGTCGTGATTGGTACAAAACGGGATCTGTCGCTGAGACTTCTGTATCACGGATCTGATTAGATCACACAAGAATAGTCTACTCCGTTCTCGGGGAATCAGAAAGATAGGATGTAGATGGTCATTTTGTGAAGATGACCTTATGCCTTATGTACTCCAATCGTGACCAGGACATGGAAGGTGATCACGAATTCCTTTGATCACACTGAAGACACACAAAACATTATTATTCATTATTCATCCCTGTCCCTGTTGGTCCCTGGAATGTTGTAGCAACTGATAGCAAAAAACAACCCTGAGAATTTTGTTGAGAATGCTACACCTACTACATAATGAATTATTAGGTGACTCCTTATCTACTGATCAGCTAGATAGTTCTCTTTCGAGAAAAACATTTAAAACCCAAGTGAGCCCCGACTTTGGGGCTCTCGTCGTTATAATTTTAAGAAATGTTGGTATCTTCCTTACAATTTGCAATCACACATCGGCACCATATAAAACAATTACCACAATTGCACATGCACATGCAGTAATATTGATTCCAAAGTTTGAGTTTATCATTATAACCTGTATTGTATTCTGTCCCCTACCTCGTCCCTTTCATAAAAATAACATATTTATAAATATCAAACTTTCACATCTTTAACCTTCTTTAACATAACCCCCCAGATACCCCTACTTTGACGAAATCAATCCTCTCGCTGATAATGCACTGAAAAGATCTCAATTCTTGATCAATACGATGTGTTTTTGAGGCTGCTCCTATCCAATTAACCAAATAAGTTGGCACTGTCACTATTGTCAAACTTCTACAAAAAGCTTAGCATTCCATAGGTCTGCGTAGATCATGGTGTTAAATACATGGCGTAAAACATTATTTAGACCTACTGTACCAAAACATTACCGGATATTATTCTGTTTGCTTGCTCAACCTGGTTTACTAGTACATCATAGTTTAAAACACCTCTCTATCTACAGTTTTCTCTCTATCTAATAAACTGAATCTAGAATAAAAAAAGAGCTGAAAGCAGTGCATATTCTCAGTATTCAGTGTTGGTAGTAGGTAGATGATGGCAGTGCAATGTGAGTCCCGGACGGACATAACATATTTCATACTCCCACCTCTCTGTGAGTCACGAGCTTCAGAACTAAAGGTAATGGAAAATAGTTCTTTTGATATATATGTAACAACTTCTATTGTATTTTTCAATTTTGACGAAAACTAAATCGTTTTATTTTCAAATACAGGAGCACTATTAGTCGTCACTCGGGGTTTGGGCCTCCTCACGCACCTATCCTCTCGGACTAACTAGATAAACCAAACTGGAACAATAACACAGTTCATAACCGGTCCATCCAGTCAACTGTGCATTCATTCACCTTGATCCCATCGATCCTCCTCACAACTTCAAAGAATCATAAGACCAGCCGACAGCCGGGCGATACAGAATAACTACAGGCCTATCATATTGGTGAGATATGACAATGGGAGAGTTCAGTTACAGTTTCAGTTTTCATTTCTTGCTTCACCTGTCGCTCATCCATCTTCCTTTCTCTCCTAAACTCCTCAAAATCGTAGAAATCATATCTCTACCCCGCATTCACATCATCATGAATCACCACCCCGCATCATGGCGAAAGCCGGCATCGAAACGAATACTAACTTCAACTGTCCTCCTCCTCACCGTCGTCAACGGCCAACAACAGCCGCCGCCCATCGCTCCCGAAATATTCTACCTCCTCCAAACCATCCCCACTCTCACCCCCACATTCGGCAGGTACGAAACACCCATGGCCAGTCGCTTCGCCAACTACTACGATTCCACGTGGTGGAATTGCGTCGCGGCCTATTCCGCCCATTACAACGATTCCTTCACGAAGATTCGACCCGCCGTCGTATCGTCCGATTCATCCGCGTATACCACCGCGAATAGGGCGGGGTGTGTCGTTCAAGCCACGGCATCGTTGAATTCCTTCTTCTTCGGGGGTATTCCCGAATATCTGACGACGATGGAGGAGAAATTTCCGGAGTTGAGTATTCAGGGTGAAGTACCCGATGATGTTAGAAGCTGCATCATTGTCACCGAGGCAGAGGAGAATGATACAAAGAATCTCTTTAGTAGCAGTGGGAGAATGACAAAAACGGACATTGGAAATACAGCAACATTTCGCGCAGATGACATTTGTCTCCGATCCGTTGCCGCTCAATCCAACCACAACCCCACTATTATGGGACATGTCATCGCCCTCCAGACCTACGCCTACGCCGTCAACGACGGGTACAACATGCTCGGACAAGACGGGGGATGCACAGTGAACTGCCGCCCGTACGCCGATACGACATCCTACACTCCCAAGGGTACATTGGGAAGATGGCGACCCCTCATGGAAGAGAATGAAAGAGGCTTTTACTACAAACAGGAATTTGTCACGCCGCACATCGGTCAGAAAGCCAAGTTCCGATTTTTACCCGAGTCGGAGCGTGTGAATCGTTCGGTGAGGAAACCATCTTACTCCGTGAATCGAGAGTCGGAGATTCAAGAAGTTATCCATCAAATGGGTCAACTGGACGATTATAAGAAGGTTGAGATTGAGGTCTTTGATGATAAGCTGTACACTACCGTACAAATTATTAGTGCCTTTGTGGGCAAAACTCTAACGGATGGGTACGTAGATACAGAGCTCGGACAAGATAATGATGGGCTCATAATCCTCTCCTTGGAACGTCTCCTTCATTTCAACGTCGGTCTTACGGGAGCCGAAATGGATAGTGTCATCACCGCTTGGAAGGAGAAGGTCGTATATGACTTGGTCCGTCCGACATCGGTGATCAAGGATCTCCAAGATCAAGAGATTACGACTTGGGCTAAAAACACGGGAGTTACCACCTTCCAAGCTCGATATTTCGAGGCGTATATAAGAGTGATGCCCCATGCCGAGTACACGAGCGGATCATCCTGTTTGTTCGAGGCCGTGAAGGATTACGTCGAGGATTACCTTACCCGTATTGGGTTGGACTCATCATCCTTTACTATAGAGTTTCCCACCGTTAATACGGGAGAGAGTAAGGTCGAACCCGGATTGACTCCCACATCTCCCGTCACTCTCAGGTATGACAACATTGCCGAGATGGCGGAGGCTGGATCTTGGTCTCGTTTCAACGGGGGGATGCATTTTCGTGACAGTGTCCCCGCTGGTCAAGAGCTATGCTCTGGAATCGGAAACATTGCAGCGAGTGCTACCTTTGCTTTGATTGGTATGTAAACAAGGATCCACGAGTGTCTCCGCTGGCCAAGAGCTAGATATGCTCTGGAATTGGAAACATTGTAGCGAATGTGTAAGCTTTGCTTTTATTGGTGTACAAAAAGGATCCAATTGTCATCCACGTTGAGATATTCTACGAAATCAAGTCATTCATCCATTGCAAAGATATTTATAAGATGCATTAGACTTGAACTTAGGGTCAGGCTTAGGAAAAATGAAAGTTCGGCAGAATCACACGAGACCTGAAACTATCACATTACTGTCAGAATTGCGACTGTACTGATCAACTTTTTAGAGCGGTAAAGAGTAATAAGAAACTGAAACTAGTAGAGCTTAACTATTACTGGATACTGAACTGAGTTGTTGTCTATCAAAGATGATGGTCATGATTTTCTATAATTGTATTCCACATCTGATATGTAAGCGTGAACCTTAGGCATCCATTTTCCCCCACTGCATTTTTACGTTCAATGACTATCTACTATCTCATGCTTACCAAGCCGATAACTTTCCATAACAGCTCTTCCTATCGCACCTGCTAGCTTTACTGGTACAGCATTCCCAATTTGATTGCAACAATCTTGATGATCTCCCTCAAAAACATAATCTGATGGAAAAGACATTGTATTGTGATGAATCTTTTGCCATTGTAATGTTGGTAATGGCCGGTTTCTAGCAAATGGTAATGGCCAGTTCGTCAGCCTTCAGTGATTCGTATGTCTCATGTTTCTCCATTAAGATGGTGTGTTCCTCAAAGTGCCCACATAATTCCCTTCTATCCTTTAAAGTAACCATTCTGACAGAAGAATTTCTGTCGTCAGCGGCTGAGTCGATTTTTACTAGTTCCTTGAGAGCAATTCTACAGGTTGTCAGTGGAGCCAGACCTTTGCCATTTCCATGCTCTTAACTTGCATATGCGCACATTGTAGTCTATACTAATCAATTCACTCATGACCCTTTTGAGTCATGATTTTTTTGTGTTGGTGGTCCCGTGTACTTCTCTTTCATCAAGAATACCTTCAACATTTTCCATTGTTATGAAAGGCGGCTGGACATACTTTGCAACCTCAAGAAAGTCTAACGTGCACTGAGCATTTGTCTCGTCATCAACACCACCACTTGTATTGATTCTCGAGAACGCCTGACACGGAGGGCTTACGTGAAGTAGAATAACACGAGATAGATCAATATCAATAATTCTCCTTTTCACTCTCTTGAGAAACTCTAATAGCGTTAAAGTGTGGACTTCACTATTTGGGAAATTACGCCTCAAAGTATCACATGCAGTCTCATTGCTGTCCACCTAATGATTGTGACAAAGCAACAGGGTGGATTTGTTAGGTATTATTCGCAGAAATCGTGTGGATAGTCTTGAATCTTTTTAAGAGCACACCATACTTCACGTTGAAGCCAGCATCCCTCAGACCACAAGACATTCCACCGCCTCCCGCACACAGATCCAATACTATTGGTGCCTTCTTCGAGGTTTTCGTTTTCATTTGCACACGTTCTCCTAGCTGGCGGTAGTAAGCAAATGAAGATGCATTCTCCTCTTCATAACACAGTGCATTGTCAATTGATAGATTCATACCGGGCAGCTTGGTGCCATTCCACAGATACTTGAAATGAATCTTTCCATTGCTCGGAATTTTAGGGTGTTTCTTCACTAGAACCC
>JALLPH010001251.1:0-11221 GCA_036939855.1 Cyclotella choctawhatcheeana
TAATTTTTGAATACTGTAGATACCTAACCGTCAGAAAACATCCAATCTCTACGTAAAGACACAACCCGCCGCTCATAGCGGTTCAATACTCCGACCAATACTGTAAACTGTAAGATGATTTTTGGGCGCGATCTTGACCGGCGAACAACACGTAGAGCCCTTAACAGCTTTCCAGGTATGGTCTCATATAAGCCTGTATAACCTAAAAACTGTATAACTGGTTTTGGCGGGCTGTGGGGTATCCGACCGGACAGACGGTCCGTTGAATAAAATCCTTTTTCAGCTACGATCGATTTCTCTTTTTTTCACAACAAACAAGCAACTCACCGTGCTACTGCGATGCTACTGCCGCGATGCTTCCGCCGCGATGCTGATTCCGCCGCGATGCTGGTGATGCTGCCACGATGCTTCTGCCGTGATGCTGCTGCGGCCTCCCTCACACATTCGACGTCCTAACGGTCGCGTCTAGAGGGAGGCCATCAGCGTATTGGGCCGATGCACTGTGACGAATTCACCCGCTTCTGCCGTGATGCTTCTGCTTGATGCTTCTGCCGCGGCCTCCCTCACACATTCGACGTCCTAACGGCCGCGTCTAGAGGGAGGCTGCAACAGAAACAGTCCAAATGTGCCGTGACGATGCCACATGCCTCTGCTGTGAGGGGGAGCCTCTTGTTTTGCCGGGATATCGGAGGAGAAGGTGATTGAAATTGTTCATTATTATTTTATGCATTGTTATCCTTTGGCTGAATTTTCAATACCTCCTTACCCTTTTTAGCAAGTTGCTTCTTGGCATTGTTGATCTCCTCCCGCAATGCTTTTCGTTTTCGGCTTTCCTCCTTGGTTGCTTGAATCACGTCATCTGTGGGCTTTGCATACAAGTCATCATCATGGTACTCTGGAGGCACAACAGGTAAATACTTCGTGAACATCTCCACCTGCTTGTATATATTTATTCCTGGAGCCTCAATTTCATTCAATTGATCTGCCATTGCAGCTCTAATAATACGAGGTCGAGCTGCAACGGCGTCTTTCAATTTCTTCTTTTTATCATAAGGATAATCATCCAAGTCGTACCTACCGTCTTCAAAGCCAAACCTACCATAAAAGCCTGCCTTAATTGCTTTCATCTCCACCACGGGGTGGCGGGCAAGATCACTCTGCCTAACCCGAATCATCAATTGATTCCCCCTCCAACTTTCTGTGTTGCTGCAACTAAAAATATGATTCTTTTTGATCACTGCTGATCCTCTGTCTTTGAAGTTACTGTAAAACAGGTCCAAGTAACTCCCCCAATCCTTGAAATCATGTTCAACAGTTGGAATAATAGTTACGTACTTGGACCTTGACAATACCTCAAAGAGCTGTTTCACCGTGTAGATGTTTTGCTGGCGGTAATCGATTTTCAGTGCATTGAACAACCTATCAGCAGAATTCTTTGTGTGACCGACAATCAAGAAAACAAAATTTACTCTCTTGAAGTACTTCATCTCCACGAGCCATAGCAACAGCTTTAACACGGTATAATTCTTGTTTTGTCCACTGCAATTATCGAAAACAACATTAAGTTCTCCGCCTTGTTCATTCTCTCGTAGCAAATTCAATCTCGTGAGCGTCTTCACTACGAGGGAGCAAACATTATTCGCTCCCTTTTGCCCAACACCTTCATGATACACATGACAATACATGTGGTCTTTTATTTCCCCGTCCTCTTGTAGATTTGCCTGATCAACCATTCCTAGATTAAATATACTCAACGGAGAATAATAATATGTTACTCCTGGTTGCTCTTTATTGTAAACTAGTATGATTAAAATGAGACACAAAATACAACGGCTTATTCGTTAGGATTTGCGACATTATCTTCTAACATACCTGGGATCTCCATATTTTGACCATAATCTACAACGAAAGTATAACGGCGATCGGAATGTTGCACTGCATTACGTGTGTCATCTCTTGCATTTTGGATTAATGTCGAATACAAAACCCGCTGAACTCTTGCCATCTCGACATGGAGGAATGCCCGTCCTATCATTTGCTCCCGATTCTCGATGTTTTGATTAGCAGCAACTGCATTGGGATTGTTCATGATTGCTTCAGTCTCGGACTCCTCCTCGGTGTTTTCGCCTTGGCCAGCAGCCTGGGACTCATCCGACGCGGTGACTCCTGTGCCTTCCTCTTCGTCCTCTCCCTCATCATCGGACTCTGCTCGTCGAACCCAATCCTCGAGGTCAGGCAAGTCGTCGTCGGTGTCGTCGTCGGTGTTAGTGAAGAGACTGGCATCTGCTGTGGAATTTGCGGTTGAACCAAACTAGTGTAATGCAGATGATTCTTGGCACAGTAGCAACCCAGAAACTTAGCGTTATTGATCACCTCACGACAGCTGTCTTTCGACACGCTTACGAAACATTCGTGGAAATCTCAAAGAGCCTCAAGTCACCACATATGGCAGCAGTCAAACATGTCCCTGTTTCTCTGTCATCTGGGGGGGGGTTGGTCTGTTGTCTGTTGATAGCTACCTACCATTAGATACAGATACTCCAACCATAGATAGAGATAATGATAATGGTTACTTAGTTGAGAATTGTGGGAATACTACGTACTTTTTGGCTAGGCCCTCCGGCCATTGTGGTAAAAAAGTTCCATTATTTTGGACTGCGTCAAGATATAAGATAGTCCTGCAGTACAAATTCTACACCAGCCCACGTAGCTGAACACAAAACTTAAGTGGACTCTCACATAGTTTGGGGTTTGGGAATTGTGGATAATGACTTCCCACAGGTCTAACGTTTTAAAACGGTCATAATCACATAGATTTTTGTATTGTTTGTATTGCATTTTAGACACTAAAATGAATGTCCCAACGCCCAGATTCATCTGTTGTGTTGTGATTTGCAATCTGTTGCAATGTTGTGATTGCAAGAACAAACCAACGAAGGAAGGAAGGAATGCAACTCGTGTCTTCGAGGAGCAATCGCCCACAACCACAAGGCCGATCGCAGCTTCTTCTTCACGTTGAACCACATTTACATGCACAACATCATCAACAGCACAGCCCTGGTACTCTTTCCACCGCTTGCACTGGCAAAATTCCGGCGTGTTGGCCCGACCTTTTATGGAGGCATTTGGATTTGGAGACGATGGCCAACCCCCGGCAGCCGTCCAAACAACAATGAGCAACAACCTCCGCTTACACCACTGTGTCTATCATCTATCAACACAGTGAGAAATGTGTTCACTTAACGTGTTAGTACCATTGACTCATGTGTATTATATTTCCTCTTCAGACCATTATGTGGTAAGTCTTTGTAATAGCAATCATGTTAATAATACATTTACAATTGGAGAATCTCACTGGTGCCAACGATGGGCATGCTGTACTCAGCATAACTATACATATTAAATCAATCGACAGGTAACCATCATAAGACATGCAATTAATGCAACAAACTGTGTAAAAGTTGCTATTCATTGCGGTGCATTAAGTCGATTCGTGGTTATTTCTAGAGCATGATACAACAATCAACAGTAGCGCTGTAGCGCTAGAAAGTATGATACAACAATACCAATATGACGAGAAGGCGCATGGCTCGGAATATGATATGGTCAGCATATCGTTGAAATAAAATATGCACGAACAACACAATAATTTACGAACAGCATTTAGGGGTAACATATAAAATTTGTCACCTCACCTGGGACACAGTCTTATGCAAATAAGCTTAGGCTTACGGAATATAATGCAGATACGTTCAAATACTTCATATTTATTTTGCAATTACTACTACAATTAAAAAATAGCATCATTAAACTGTATAGATATAACATGATCAAGCATAAAAATAAAGTGTGAAGTAAGTTGCTTGATGATTCCTTAAAATATAGCTTGCATGATATATGATATGATACGCCCTGGCTTATTGTGCATTGATAAGATACTTCTTGACTCTGACTGATTGTTCATTGATAAGATACGTCATAGTTGATTGTTGTTCTCGTGTGATATTAACACGCGTATAGAAATTTATCTATGCAAAAAAGGGTGAGCTTTGTGATTGAGTTCCAAACTGCATCAGCTCTGTTGTGTAGTAAGCTCGAAGAAATCATCTTCATAGTATAACAACTCATTAAAATTTGCAGTTGTTTTTGCTAATAGTACAGCAAAACATAATGTGCTGGTACCCTCACCTTCTCACATTCATGATTAGAGCTGCGCTTGTTTGGCATTTGACGTTCTCGCCCAATGAATGTCCACGCTCAACAACAAAGTCCAAGCCGAATGAGTGGGGATGATAATGGAGTTGTTTTTGAGATGACCAGAGATAGCCAGAGCCAGAGGGATCCTCATACTGACATCGTGGCCCGTCACCGTCATATCAGCGCATCGCCGCTTAGGTGAACAAGTCGGGCGCTGCTGGGCTGGAACCGAGGTGTACAATGGATGATGCGATGATTGATGATCTCGTTGAAGAAAATAATAAGATTTTGTTTTAGACTTGGTAAGATTTTCTTGCGTCTTGTGACTTTTGACCCTTTTTGATTGTTCTATCATGTTCTATATCTATGTACAAGATAATGACTGTGGGGAGTCATTATCCCTCAATTCTTGAGAATATTTTTTACATGGTACCCTACAGCACGCGTGGATTTTAGGCCTTGTCCTTACCTTTCAATTTATCACCTAACAAAATTACTAGTAAAATGAAGGTTGACTGATAAATAATACGCACGCTTCTGCTCACCATTTCTTCTTGAAGAAATATGTCTTCGGACACATTTTAGTTAAATAGAGCATTCCATTTTTCATCTCTCACAAATATTTCTTCGACTCACGACTCTTAACGCAAGAAACTTCTTATATGTGTATTGGTCGACGAGCGGAACACAAATAGGAGAGCCGTCGCGATTCTGAGCGAGAACTGGTCAAGATCAAATGACTGAAAGGTACCTAGAGATTTTTCATTGGAGTTTGGCACCCGATCTTCGAAAGATTGTGAGGATATTATTATGCTGCCGGATCGTCAGTGTTGAGCGATGGCGATGGCCGATGGGGGGGTGAGATTGCGAGCGATGGCGTGTTGGTATTACCATTTCTGTTTGATTGTTGTCATAGGTTGTCAACATCATCATCATGGGATGCACTTTTATCCTAGGGCTCATAACCCGTCAAGGGGTGCTAGGGTGGCAAACTCTGATGAAAATCTCTAGGAAGGTATGGACAAGGCCTTAGATCAGGAGTAACAAGAGAGATAGACCTGATCGTAGAATACTTGAACACATAGATAAATAGTCCGCCTGTCTGATGGGCCATCCAAACCGCTCTAGTATCACTCTGAGTGAGGAAAATTTTTGCTCGTTTGATCGTGGTCTCTGCTGATACTGTTTAGTTAGTTTACCGTATTATTAGTTCACACAATAATCCATTTCACGGAACTCCCAGAGCGGCACTTTAATGTGTGATCTTATTCAATGATTATTTTATTTCACCATATATTATACGTAGGAATTAGTAGTTATTGACGGCAGACCGGGACTTAATGTGTGAGCAAATCTGGATTGAGGTCCAGAGCGGGCTTAATGTGTGTGCAGATTATTGTGTGAACTACGGTAGTTTATTCATCGCTACATGATTCTGACAACTTTCGTGACTTGCTGGATGGCGACATTGCTTGTTTCTGAGCAGGCATGCCAGTGGCACGATGGACAGTGGCACCCCAGAAACACCAAATAGTTGACTTGAAGGCTTTTGAGAGTTCCTTTCAATTGTTTTGCCACTGACCAACGCCCAGTGAAGTCAGTCGCGAAAGTTTTCAAAAAACTTTTGAGCCATTTGACAAATGGATCAAGGCGGACAAAAGAAAAGAAATTTGTAGTAATACACAAAAAGCCCATGTCCGGGTATCGTACCTGAAATGGTTGTGGTCAGGGCCCTTGCTAATGGTGCCCATGGCGGGATGACAGGCGAGGGGCCGCGGCGCCAGGGAGGTTGCCAGCAGCGATGTCGGGGTTGTCAGCGGGGGCGGTTTCTGTTACCATGGTTGCGGCGTTGTTGCAAAAAATGGTGGTAAAAATAAAATTTGGGTTAACAGTTAACAGGGGTGGTTATTTTACGCTGTTAGTCCTAACGGTCGTTTTCTTACCCAACGATCGATTGGTTTTAAATCGCGCCGTTTTTTTTTCCTCTCAAAATTAAGGTATCTTTCTTATTATACCTTAGATATAAGCCATTTTAGATTTGGGAAACCCCTGGATTTTGGAATAATTGATAGAATTTAGTAAATACCGTTTCAAGTCAGCATACAAAAAATCCAGTTGTTTATTGTGCAATACATCACAATAACACCATTTTAAAATGCACTACTCAGTCAAATATTGTCCACAATGTCACATCATCGTATGAACATGATCATCAGCCATCATCTACTATCGCTGCTGGATGGTGGTTGTGAAATGAAATTGTATGTTCTAATAATAGGGTAAAAATGCCACGCAGTAATTCAAAGCGGTTAAAATAGCGAAAGCGAAATGAGGAGCAGCCCTTAATTATTTGAAAAGACGGGCAAATGAAATAGAAATCTGATGTGGTTCTGTGTAGTAGTTTCACATCTATTGACCTCACATCATATTCCATAATTAAAACCCATTCAACCTCACCACTTTAGAGGATTAACTAGGTAGGCAGCATGTTCCATGTGTAAAAAGGATAATGTCCGTGGGGAGTCATTGAATCTATCATCACTGCCCAGCACTGTTGGAAGAAGACTCCGAACTCCGAGCGATATGTCTCCTATATTAAAGAACTCAGAAAGTTGGACCATCACAGACGCACGGCGGGCCCCGAACAGGAAGAAACATCCGGAGAAGCAAACTGATTCTTCAAATCGGGATTGATCGGGAATCATAAAGACGAAATAAGAATAGTCTAGAGCACGAAAGAAACTTCTTCTGGCGATTTAGTCCTAAGCTCCAGAGGCCCGATGATGACGCAGGGCCACCAAAAAACAAGAAGTTCAAGCTCCTTGCCAAAACACACATCGCGTCTATCATGATGTTAAAAAAGCCGAGAAAAGGAGCATACTGCTGACATTGTCTCGAATATTGCCAGAACCATTGCTATCATAATAGAAAGGTGAAGGCGTTGTCAGCAATCAAAAATCTGAATCTGAACAAGAACGAAGGGATAAAAAGTCGGATAAAGTCGAAACCCCAAATGTCAACGGATCAATCAACGTCTGCAATGGAAAGACTCAAAGACGGCATCCCGCCCATCCCCAGAAGGCCATTGACAGTTTACAAGTAAGTCTTCATATATATATTAATTTAATAATAATATTCATATAATGCTCCCTGCTGATTGCATATTATGCGTTCACGTTTCATCTTGTGCTCTCCCTTCTAATAATGACAATTGGTTGCGGTCCACAGCATCTTCTCCATCCTGGAACGACAACACATTCTCCAAATCGTCAAGAAACACCCTGTTATCGATTACGATGAAGGGCCCCCAGATCAAACCCTCGATCCATACTACGTTAACCGTCCAGAGAAATACCGTGACGTCATCCTCCCCACTAATTATTGGTACAAGGTGGGCAGTAACTGCAAACCACGCTCTCAACACAAGAATCACGGGATCATTTCGTTTCAAGACTTATCCAACATGATTGTCGATGCATGGAAAACTGTCACACCTGAAGTCAAGGCATATTGCAAATTGATTGCAGGAAATGAATTGACGAAGTATCGTGAGGAGCAGAAGGCATTCAAGGAGAAATATGGAGAGGCAGCGTATGAACATCAGGCGAGTAAGAAGAGGAAGAAACAAAAAAGTTTAGATGGAGAAGGGAATAAGAAGAGGCGGTGTGATGATGCTGTTGATGCTCATTTGGGGAATGATGAGCTAAAACATGATGACGTGGCAGCTGCAGCGATTAAAGAAGATGAACTTACTGCTAGAGAGCAAGAACAAGAGCAAGCTCTTCAAAAACTATTGAGAAGTGCGGAAACTAGAAGTATTGATGGTTTGACCGGATTGTCTGGAGCCGTAGCTCAAAACCACATAATGACACAGAGGATTCAAAACATTCGTGAAGAACAAGAGAGGCTAGCAAGAACCATGTGTATTCGAGAATTGCAGACGAGGAGAATCCAAGATTCGAATAACTTGATTGGAATGGCAAACATCGTTTATCAAGAAAATCAGCGACTCACTAAAATTGCTAATCAAAATCAAGCCCTTAATGAAAATCAAGCCGTTTTGAATAGCAGGTTGATGATGTTACAGGAACAACAAGCTGCTCTAACTGGTCTTTCGCCTCATTCTAATAATCATGATCAACATCAAGCTCATATGAAGCCATCAATCAAGCCTACTCTTCAGACTAGTCTTCTTTATGATAAAACCATTGAAGAAATGAGTCGAGCCATTTTGAAACAGGGATTGGCGATGTTGCAACAAGAAGCACGCCAGGAGCGAATGATTCAGCCTACTGCTCCAATTGGCCTTTCGAGGGGAGCTAGTGAAGAGCTGATGAGGATTAGGGGGGTGCAGGTAGCAAATGTGGGTGCTACATTGCCTCAATATAAGAACCATGACCAACATCAAGCTCATATGGAGCGATCAATCCAGCCCACTGATCGGACTGGTCTTTCTAGGGAAGCTAGTGAAGAAATGAGTCGAGCCATTTTGAATCAGGGATTGCAAATGATCCAGCCTATTACTCTGAATGGACGTTGGGGGGAAGCTAGTGAAGATCTGATGAGCATGAGGAATCTTCAAGCTAGGAACGCAATTCAAAGTCCGTACCAACAACAACAAGCTCTTCAGGGGCAATTAATACAGCCTTCTGATCTAGTTGGAGTATCGAAGCAAATTACTGCTGAGCAATTGATTAGGATTAAGAATGCCGAGTTAGATGCAGCAGATGCTACATTGCAACAGTCGAGGATGATTAGGGACCCATATGCAATGACCGCTTATGCCTCATTGTTTCAATCTAGGGACCATAACCGACAGCAAGCTCACCAGGAAGGCTCGAATCAGCGTACTGCTCCGACTGAAATGACGACGATTGGGGAGGGGCAGGCACCAGCTAAGAGTCCTGCTGTTCTTCAGACTTGGACAAATATGATGAAGAAATAGATGTTCGTCTTTGATTAGGTCTATTTCGTGTTAACCGGGGTTGATGCAGCATGCAGATGTTTTGGCTGTCTTCTTGCGACAATGGTTTTAACGAATTTACAAATTGAAATTGTTTATCGTAACTCTGCTCAATCTTATATAACTTACAACTTCATCTGTGCCAAAACACCCAAACAGAAAATCAACCCGATAATTTCTTAATATGTTTTCGTCACTGATCATCCCATCGGATTATTTGAGACCAAATCAAGGATTAATACTCTATTTCTGGGTCTGACTTGTCCAAGATTGATGCATTGTAGCACCTGCAGCTGCTGCTTGTTTCTCCTTAATCTCTTTCAATCGAAGAAATGTCTCTTTTGCTTCTGCTATCTTTGCGTCCCTTATCCTAAGCAATTCTTCAGTAACTTCTTTTGACAGACCGATAGGAGCAGTAGGCTGGATTTTGTGTTTCTTGTGATCTTGTTGCTGATTAGGCGTCTTGCACTGAAGTAATGGATAATCTTGTCCCTCCCTTATTGTCTTTAATTGTTCAGCAACTTCTGTCGAAATATCAGCAGACTGACGCCTCTGATATGCTTGTTGTTGTAACAACATCATTCTCTGTTTCAACACGGCTATACTTTCATTAAGTTGCGCAGTTCGCTGACGTATCTGATTTTCTCGATAGACGATGTTAGCCAAGTTAATTTCAATTGCATGCTCACGGTAGGGATCTTGAACATGACTTCTTCCCTTGTTATTCGAAAATGCGAGCTTATCTTCTTTTTCTTTGATGCTTCCAATTATCTCTGCCTTCAAGTTTTGTTGTGCTTTGGATATTCCGTCCAGATTGGACTGTTGGTCGAGCTGAGTGCTTCCCAATCCACCCCAATGTTGTTGAGTACACATGGCTCGTGCAAGCCTCAGTTTCTCCTTGGTGCTTTGGAATATCTCTGCCATGACATGTTCTTGGTGTCTGTTGTGATGTTTGTTTGTCAGTCCATCGTCAACATTTTTAGTATCTGACCTTCCCGCAAAAGATCGCTGCCCGACCTTTTGCGAAGTGAGCTCATCATTATTACATGCTGGGGCATTTTGATCTACATTATGCAGCAAGTGGCTTTTATTCTCATCCTCCGAACTCTTAAATTCCTGGATACCCCTCCTCTGCAATTCTTGAACAAACATTGCTTGTAGAAGCTGCTCTTCTTTTTCTTTGTTACTTCGTATCATATTATATGCCGTCATATCTTCTTGAGGTCCTGGTATCCCAAGAGAAACGGGCTCTCTGTGAAGTTGAGTGCTACGCAATCGATCTTCAATTCTTTTAGTTTTCATACAGTTAGAGATACATTCAAAAGCTTGCTGCCATTCCTCTTTTCGATCAGTAAGTTCATCTTCTTTAACTGCCGCAGCCTCTTCATCCAGTTTCAGCCCATTGATTTTATTGTCATCGAACATCAGACCCCTGGAAGGATCATGTATCTTTTCCACTTTGCCTAGCCTCTCTTGTTCTTCACGAATGCTTCGATTCATCTGTGCCAATAATATATGTTTTGGGGCTCCAGCTCCAGCTCGAGATACACCAGTCAAACCCTCAATACTTCTAGTTTCCATACTTCTCGATAGATTTTGAGGAGCCTGTTGTTGTTCTTGCTCTTGAGCAGTAAGTTCATCATCGTTAATCGCTGCAGCTGCCTCGTCATCTTGTTTTAGCTCATCATGCCCCAAATGAGCATCAACAGCATCATCATACCGCAGCTTCTTTCCCGCTTTGCCATGTACGCTTGGATTTTTCCGCTTCTCTCTCTTCTTTCTCACCTGCTCATTCCACGCTGCCCTTCCATATTTCTCCTTGAAGGCTTTCTGCTCCTCGCGATACCTCGTCAGTTCATTTCCTGCAATCAAGCTGCAATATGCCTTGACTTCAGGTGTGGCAGTTTTCCATGCATCGACAATCATATTGGATAAGTCATGAAACGAAATGATTCCGTGATTCTTGTGTTGAGAGCGTGGTTTGCGATTGCTTCTCACAATGTACCAATTAGTGGGGAGGATGACGTCACGGTATTTCTCTGGACGGTTAACGTAGTATGG
>JALLPH010001252.1:0-11214 GCA_036939855.1 Cyclotella choctawhatcheeana
CGAGGCCAGCGCGCCATACCCGGGTACCTACCCGAGGAGTCAAATTAATCGGGTAGCAAACCCTGGCGAAGATACAACTTGACCATCTGACACGAGCCACGAACGGTCAAGACACTCTCACGAAAAGGTGCACCATGGCATCCGAAGAAGCTAAAGAAAACGAACCCACAACAGAAGAGCCACCCAAAAAGCTGCCTCGTAAAATGCTAGCACAATCGCCACCAAAAGAATGGCCATCAGCCTGGCTCATGCCGGATGGAGACTGTGAGAATCAAAAAGCGGAGAATCGGTGTGATCCTAATGTGGATGTGAGTGTGGATGAGTTGAAGGAATTGGGTATTTGGTGAGTTTGTTCAAGCTCTTGGTGCTCTCGATTTGTTACGAAAAACAAACGAGCCAATATCAATACACCTTCATCACTGGCACAGCTACTGGAAACTAGACGCTGGGGCCTACGAATATCCTGCCCTAGCTGTTCCGTGGGACCCAACTGACGCAGTGGATCCAAAATTGTCGCAACTACGAGATGACCGCGGTTACTCGTACGCGGACATCATTTCCGTCCACCCCGACAAGTTGCCAGATTATGATAATAAGGTGAGTGGTTCATGTTGACGGAGATTTTGTGAGTTATGAGTTGGGGGTAATTGAGACGGTTCTGATATTTTATACTATGCTGTGTAAATGAAACAGGTTAAGGCATTCTTCGAAGAACACATTCACGACGCGGAAGAAATTCGATACATTCTTTCAGGTTCTGGTTTTTTCGACGTCCGATCCAAAACTGACCAATGGATTCGTATTCACATCAAGGCTGGTGATCTTATGACTCTTCCCGAGGGAATCTATCATCGATTTACGGTTGACGAAACTGATTTCATTCATGCTATGAGGTTGTTCAAGGGTCAACCAGTTTGGACTCCGTTCAACAGGCCACAAGAGGAGCATGAGAGTCGTGTGAAATACGTGAAGACATTTTTGGAGGAGAAAAAGGAAGATTAGCTTTTGAGTCGAGGGAGAGAGAAGTTTCAAGAGAATTTGTGAAGGGGTGATACTTATGGGTTCGATGTTGGTTGTCTTTTGCATAATATTTAGGAATGTTCCTTTGGATCGAAGAGAAAACATGCTTTGTAATCCCACTTTTGGGTTGTGTGTAGGTTTTCATACTTTCATTTACTATGAATATTGACAAACATTGCCAATTGCAATTGAACATTGAGTACTTAATTTGTAAAACATGGTAAGTTTGAGTAAGATTGCACAACATTGTGGCTAGGGTCTCCCCCATCTCCCCCTATCATCTCTAATATCTGAACTCTGAATTGCCCCCCTAATAAGAGAGAGTTAAGGTTAACCAGCTGAATGTCGGCGAATTCGGAGTAATCGAGTCTTTGTGACCGTACATAGAGATCTTTCCTTACATCATATTTTTCATCGCCATCACTATTTTTCATCGCCATCACTTCTACTTTATCCCATTCGAATAGAACAATACAAAGCATGTCATTTACTGTGGCAATTGTGGGCTGCGGAATCGCCGGAGTTTGTGCCGCAAGGCGTTTGATAGATCGTGGATTAAAGCCCTCCGAAATCGTCATTGTAAGTCCTAATGAGTGTAATGTGTGATGTCACTAGCAAGTACATTATTTGTGCCGATAGACCATCTACTCTCACTTCATATTTTCTTTTCTCTCTAGATTGATCCCTTGGATCGCTTTGGTGGACGCCTTTTACCACTCACTCAACCCTGCAATCGCACACCTAATCACCCCGTTGACGTCGGAGCTTGTTGGATCTGCCCTGAACAGAAAGAGGTCTGGAGAATCTGTGAGGAATTTGGATTGACCATTGTAGCTCAAGAAGATAAGGGTATTAGATGCCACGTCAATACCCATGGAGGGTTGTTCTCTTGGTTGAAGGGTCTTCTTTCAGGGCTTGAGTGGAAAGAGGAAGAGTATTTGGGTAGGTAAGTCAACAACCTTGCAGATATGGTCAACAATTGTAAATATATATGCACTACTGTAGGATACTGACACCCTCTTTTGTAATGTTACTCTATTTACCAGCTTAAACAAGTTACCCCTGTCTGATTTGTTTGAGTATGGTAAGGCTGGGAAAAAATTAGACAGTTTGGCCAAGGAAGTCATCATCGACCCCAAAGCTCCCTGGACAGCCAAAGATGCAGAAAAGTGGGACAGCATATCCGTAGAGGAATGGATCGAGAAGGAAATTGGTAATGTTGGTGCAAGATGCATCGTGCGTGCCATGGTCCTTGCCGTCTTTTGTGCCCACACCACTGAGTACTCAATGCTCATGTTTCTTGCCGCACTTGCTGATGAATCATGGGATATGTTCTGTGTTGGCGCTCAATCTCATCGCGTCATGGAAGGTGTTGGCTCGATTGGTACTCTTATGGGAAAGAGGTTACAAGAGGAAGGGGTTCAGATTCAATTGAATTCGTACGTGATCGGGTGTGAACAAAAGTCAGATGGAGTAGCACTCAAGATGAAATCTGCAGGCATTGTGAAATCTATGGTTGCAAAAGAAGTTATCATCACTGTTCCTGCACCTCATTACAAGGATATTGCATTCAAGCCTGTTATCCCGCAACTCCCATATTCTCAAGATATGTACATGGGTAAGGTGATAAAGACAGTACTAGCTTACAAAGAGAAATGGTGGAAGTGCGAGGCTGGCATGGCGGATCCGAAGTTGGCGGGACCAATTACTTTGATGTTTGACGTATCACATCCTGGCGAACATATGCTTGCAACGTTTTTCTACGGAGCAAATGCTGAAATGTATACTGGTGATGATAAGAAGGAAAAGCGCCGCCAGCTTGCCATTCGCACTGCCCAGGAGTTAGTTTCTGAGGATCCTACCAATCCGGATCCTCGCTCCAATGACCCACTTTCGGTTGTTGAGGGAGATTGGCCTTCCGTGCCGTTTATTGCTGGAGCTTACGCTGGAGTGCCGAAGATTGGGGCCATCACCAAGCACAAAATGCATAGGCAGACTCTTGGGAAACCATTTGGAAAGTTGCACTTTGCTGGAACGGAAACTTCAGAGCATTGGGCAGGGTATTGTCGTAAGCCGTTTCGTACACGAGTAATTGTATTGTCTGTAATTGATTTTTATGAGAGTTTAAACTATTATAATTGAAAGCAGGCAAATCAAGATCCCTCTTGCTTTGCCTAGTTAAATGGTTTTGCAAGGAACATTGAACCTTGCTTCAATATGATCTTAAAGATCATATTGATTCCTTGTTTGAATTGCATACAGTCAGGATATTATTATCTTTGATAATAATGAATGGCCAAGACAAAACATATCATGGTTGTTTTGTGTTTTGGCTGTAGACTGGAGCTTCGAGACTTCGGTCGCATGACAGAAGTCTTGGCGCGAGAATATGTACCATAGATAGGTATGTAGAGTACCTAAAAGTACTCTACGAAACTGGCCTATGTCAGGTATATCGAAGGTGGAGTTCTTACCCCGGGTATCGCGCTGCTGATGAGATAGCCAGTAGCATGGGGCTCGGTGAATGAGCTTAAGTATTTTGAACTTGTGTAGTTTTGTATGCACCTGTCAACAACATTGAAATTCTGTTCAAGGTGTTGAGTATGTAGAACATCATGAGGTTTTGTGTTGAATCAAGTAATCATCTATTGAGTCGTCATAGTATCGACTAATATACAAATGTCCTTACTTCTCTTTAATTAAGTCCATTGACAAATCCCACAATGGTTTCTCAACTTCCTTGTGAGAAGCCATCACCTCTTCATTAACTTTACCATCCTGATAAAATCCACCATTCACTAGCTCCGACTTGTCTTGCACGGTAGCAAAAACAATATTCTGGGCTCCTTGGACGGAACTTCGTTGAAATAATCTCATCATTGATCCACCAATTACTCGTTTATACGACGGCATCTCAACATACCTTCCAAGATCAGACTTGCAAAATCCTGGACAGACCGAATATGCTGCTACATTTGAACCTTCCAATTCCTTGGCGAGACGATGAACTGTCAAAGCATTCATCAGTTTGCTATCACAATAGCCACTTGGGGCAAATCCGTTTTCCGGCTGTGGTCTTCCCTCCTTGACAAATTCTTTAGTAACCATGTCGATCTTGCCACTTTTGCTCAAACCAGATGAAACCATGACAATTCTACTGTCTATCCCACTCGATTTGAGTAGAGGTAACAACTCTTGAATCAACAAAAAATGCCCCAAATGATTTACACCAAAATGAACCTCATAACCATCTACCGTCTTGCATTTCTGATTCATGGGCACCCACACTCCAGCATTACAAATCAAAGCATAAACACTATCGTACCTCATTTTCACATTATTGGCAAATTCGCGAACCGACGTCAAAGAAGACAGATCCAGCTGCATACAAGACACATCGTCGTTGTTAGTAGCGGCTCGAATCTTATTGGCTGCGCTTTCAGCCGATCTTATGTCACGACAGCCTAGGACTATGTGAGCACCACGGTTTGCTAGGTCTAGAGCTGCTTGGTATCCGAGCCCTGTATTCCCTCCTGTGATAAGAACTCGTTTTTTTGTGAGATCGACGGGATGAGTAATGGATGCGGCTGTAAGCCAGTTTTTGGAAATCCGTCGTCGAAAGAGGTAGATGCTTGTGGCGAAGAAAGCAGAGGTGCCGCCGAAGATTGCTAAGGCTCCCATTGTTATTTTGTTCTCTTGGAGGAATAGGCGGAGAGTGCAGGTAGTAGCTTGACAGAAGGAGATATGAGAGAAGATTTCTGATTATCAGTTCGTTCCTCGAGCAGGAAGCAGGTAAAAGCTAGCCACTAGCCACTAGCCCGCCACTCAAAAAACAAAAAAAGAGAGGAACAATTGGGAACAATGAACAATGGCCCTCACCCCTCAACATCATAAACTTCAACAGAGTGTAGCAAAGACTGCAAATGATGATTTGAACATTTCGTTACTTTCATTATCACACTTTTAACCCATCCTCCAACAAGAATCTGTCTATCATTCTTCTAACCCCACGAATCAACCTTAGACTACATACCATGATGACCACTATATCTATTCACATGCGAAGGACTCCATCCACTGTCTTCCAACAGCCCATCATTCAACTTATAAACTTCTACACCCAAAGGATAACAAGTCGGTTCACCGCCTCCACCACATGCTAAACTAACATCACCCTGAGGACAAGTCGATGCACTCACAATCAAATCCGTCTCCGCCAAGAATTCAATATAATCACCGACCTCCACAGGACTAGGCTTGGTAAAATATTGATTAGTATCGCGTGTAAATCCCGTACACATGAATACATTCAATACATCATGAACATGATGCTCTTTCATACGAATATCGCCATTGTTATATGACAAGGCAGCCCGTGTTAAATTCGAATGGCAACAATGATTGTAGTCGCATCCCGTCATCAAGTAATGTGTATATGGATCACATCGACTTCCAATCACATCATGAACGCCTGCTCCATCATCATCGAATCCATAGGCAATAGTATCTTCCGTGATCGTAGCCAATGGCCGGATATAAGGCATATTACTCCACAATCGATCTCCGGTAGTTAAATGCGTAGCATGGATTTGGCGCGTCTTACTCGAATAGAAATGTTCATTGGGGTTTGATGCCGACCAGCAATTCATATCGGCCACCTGAGGGCCGTGGGTGCATACGATTCTCCATAGATGACCGGCCGGTACATCCCATGTTATTGCAGAGCGGGGTGGAATTTCTAATTTGTCGAGGAGGGTGGCTTGATGGTTGACCACGGCATTGCGTAAATTCGAGTATAGTTGGGCACCGCCTTTGAGTGGGGGCAGGTTCGACGTGTCGTAGCATACAATTGGTTTGGTCTGCCGTGCTATCTCCTTTCTTGATGGTTTCGGCTGCTGTTGTTCGTTCGACATCATCTGTTGTATGTATTAAGAAATGGCAGAAGGATTGTTTAGCCTAGATGTATGTATTTTGTTTGATAGGGTAGAAATGAGTGCAGTCCTACAGCCATGTTGTGTATACTAAATTAGTTGATGTTTCGGTTGGTTTCGGGTGATATGTACTATCATGGTTGAGTTGTCGGGAGTGAGAGGGAGTGAGTTGTGCGAGAGGTGGGCTCGTGTCGGTGTCGGTGGTGTGGCAGCAGAACAAATTCGAGATCCAAAAGATTCCGTTTTTAACGTAGGAACCAGTACGATTCAAACTTAATTCAAATTCGGTATCTTACTGCCAAGCGATCTTGAGGAGGCCGGCGCTATGGTACAGAGAAGGCGCCGCAAGATTTGGAAGAGCACTGAAGATATCAATCCAATCATCCAATGAAAGCTAAAACAACAAAGCAGAGGAGTAAAAAAGTAAGTGTGAGCAAGAGTTGTGAATCAGAGAATTGTTCTGAATTTAGATAGTGACAAAGTTATTGCTTTATTTTACCCACAATTTCACAACAGTTTTGAAGAGTATTAGATACAGCTGCCAGCTACCATACACATCTCTCCTATCATCATTCATCATCGACCAGAACAACGTCAACCATGTGCTCCACTATGAAAACAGGAACCAAAGCCTACATGGACCTCTACCCTGAAGGTTCCACCGACGGTGGCTTGCGTCTAGGTAACATTGTGCCTGATTTTTCGATGGAAACCACGCATGGGGACTTTCCCTCGTTCCATGAGTGGAAGGAAGGTAAATGGGCCATCCTGTTTAGTCATCCCGCAGACTTCACGCCTGTTTGCACCACCGAAATTGGTAGATTGGTGAGTACTTTGATTACGGTAGTTGGATTACAGTTCAAATGCGGATATGAGTTGACTTTTCTCTCTATATAGGCTTTGAAGTATGATCAGTTGAAGGCAATGGACTGTTTGGTGGCTACATTGAGTGTGGATCCTGTCAAGTCTCACACGGTGAGTTTGTAACCTATGGTTTTACACTTCATGGTCACAGCATTCTATTTTCAATTGCTCACGTACTGCCAATTTTCTTGTCGTCACCAATCAGGAATGGCTTAACGACGTCGTGGCCCACTGCGAAAACAAAATCGAGATCAAGTTTCCCATCATTGGTGATCCCGATCGTAAAATCTCCACAGCCTACGGTATGATTGACCCAGGCACATCCGATGAACAAGCCCTACCTCTAACCATCCGTGCGGTATTTATCATCAACCCGGAGAATAAGCTCATGTTAAGTCTAAACTACCCCGCATGCGTAGGTCGTAACATGGATGAAATCGTACGTTGTGTCCAAGCCCTGCAACTCAGTTACAAAAAGAGTATCGCCACCCCGGCCAACTGGCCGAATAATCATGCCGACATCGCCCTTGCGGATGGGACTCGAACGGATGAATTCAAGGGAAGTGTCTTCTTACTCCCCACGGTGAGCCCCGAAGAGGCGAAGGAGCACTACCCTGGTTATCATACTTGCGCCGTACCCTCGAAGATTGAATATCTTCGTCTTGTGAAGAAGGAGGATGTGGAGAAGGATAAGGATAAGGGCTATGATGAGTTTTTGAATTTTGTTAAGAGCTAAGATTTGGGCTCGAGAGTACCGTTTTTGTCGCCGAGAATTGTGAAGAGCTATGGTGTCACACATATTATCCTAAGGTATTTGCTTGTACAGTCATTCTTTTTAGAGGTTGCATTGTTTTTGAGTCACTTGAAATGCATCATTTGTAGCATTTTCATATGTAAAGATATGGTGTCTTACTTATGGTGTAAACTTTCACTTAGAAACAGCACAATCCTAGTAATTCTTGTGGAAAATCATTCCAGCGCAGCAGAGATAGATATGGAAGGATTGATCAATGGGCACGTCACAGTGTTGTCATTGGATCGACTAGGTCTCCTGTCTATCTATACCTAGCTTTAGCTACCTAGCTTTAGCTACCTAGCTTTAGCTACCTAGCTTCAGCTACCTAGCTTTAGCTTTGCACGCACTCCCTTCACATACCTTTCAGCCGTTTGATCTTGACCCTTCTCGCTCAGAGTTGCGACGGCCCTCATTTGTGTGTTCCTCAATCGTCAACCGATACACACATAAGGAGTTTCTTGCGTTAGGTTTACTTTTCAAAGAAATATGTGTGAGAGATTCGAATGGAACGCTCCATTTGAACTAAAATGTGTCTGAACACACACTTCTTCAAGAAGAAATGTTGAGCAGAAGCGTGCGAATTATTTATCAGTCAACTTTCATTTTACTAGTAATTTTGTTAGGTGATAAATACTTGGTCAAGTTCAAAAGAGTGAAAGGTAATGTTTTATTTTCTTTCTCTCTTCTAAACGCATAAAAAGTTCTGCCGAGCTGTGCTGTGGGGAAGTTGTTGCTCAATATCAAGTTCAATACAGCATGGTGAAACCATGGGATGAAACACCATGAATGATCCTCCAACTTCCCACCAAACCCCCTCTAGTACCACCGACTACGAACATGCAATCGGCGACTCTGTACGAAGCGACGACATTGATAGATCCAACAGAGAAGACATTGACTACTCGATACGAACAAATCAAGTTTTTGACGAATCAACGCGATCCGGCAACTACGATGTACGTAATGATTCATTCTTCAAGTCGGATTACGGGTTAGAGAGTGTTGCATCCAACGATCCGCATGTGCAGTATTCCTATGATCAGACGACAGCGAGTTATCAAACCTGTAAATATGAGTCTGATCAATCTGACTTTTTCGAATCCGAAGACGACGACGACGACAGTACTGATCAATATGTAGAATACGACGAGACAGATTTCCCACCCGGTCATATTACAACCCTATCGGAAATGGAAGATCTTCAGTCACGACGACGGAAATCAACCAATGTCATCGATTCCAATTCGTGTACAGATGTCAATCCTTCTGTAATTCCAACATATTTCTTCTGTCCCATAACACAATGCATTATGCAAGATCCAGTGCTGACTCCCGATGGGAACACTTTTGAACGTCGTGCATTATTGAGATATATGGTCATACATTCTTGTGATCCGTTAACAGGGCGTGCATTGAGCCTGGAGGAAATAAAGAACGATGATCTGGTGAGGGGTAATATTGAGAAATGTCGGAGAGAGGCATGGGTAAGGTATGTGATGAGTATTGATGGTGGCGGCGTGATTGGTGCAGAGGATTCTGCTCATAGATCGCCGCCAGAAGATGAAGCCAGTGAAGTGGAGTCGGATGATCGTGAATTGAACATTACTAAGTCAAATTCAAATGAAGATTCGGATGGCAGCAATCACTCAGATGAGATTCAAGACTTGTTACTTACCAACACTTCTTCGTCAGCACGTCCGAATTTCCTAGAAACTTACAACCCTGAAAATGCACTGTTTGGTGGCTTCATAACCGCTAGCAACAACAATAAAGATATACAAAAGAGTGATGCATCTACAGCATCTTCATCCCAACCAAAAGCAGCCAATATACACGGATGGAATACCCCACTAGGTGTACATCGAATAATATGCAAACCGCCCGGACTTCTAGTAACGTCTGATTATCATCGAAGATCTTCGGTGGTTAAACGCAAGGTTTTTGTCAAAAAGACTAATTCTAAAATGAAAAAAGACGAAGACATCGATGCACAAACAGTTCCATTTCGAGGTAGGAATGTGATGGGCAAGATGTCACCAAAGAAGAAGAAGAACTCAAATTTAACGGTGGTGTCACGTGATTTGATACTAAAACGGGGATCGCATGTAGATATAGTAGAAACGATTGTTCATGGTGGTAGAGTTAGGGGCAAAATTGTCTGGGAAGAAGAAATGATAGTAGAGTTAGACGATGCCCTGTTGGCCCAAATGAATGCACGGTATATGGGTGAGCATGAAGAGAAGCAAACTGACATCAATAGCAAAAAGAGGACTTCATTTTTTCGACGACAGAACAATAAGTCAAAATCGATTTCGACAGATTTATTCACTGAAAGTCCAAATGTTCATGTAAGATCAGAATGCTCTCCATCACCACCTCCATTGACTCTAACAAAATGTTCCGGATGGATAAGCTTAGAGTGGGCCGGTAATAACAATGAGAGAGAAGAGACCATAGCTAGAAGATTGCACTCTAAAGAAGAATTAGCTTCTGACGAAGATGACGGCCCGTGGAGTCAACCTTTGCCACTTGGAGTTTATAGTGTTCATTGTGAGTCAACAGTTTATCATGATCAATACACAGCCTCTTCAGGGCAACTGTCATTATCAGATGCTGCAGACAGTGATCGAAATATCACTCATCTACTAGTTGAGAATCAATACGTAGAAATTGTGGAGATGCAAGTTGTTGTAATGAAATCCAAAATCACAAACGATCACTATCGCAATCGACATTTTGGAATGAATGCAGCCGATGGCTTCTGCGGCGTTCGGACTGTACGCTGCCGTTGCATCGTACCCATTTTAATTAATCCCACATCAAACAATGCACGACCACAGAAGAAATTTAGTAGTGGTTGGATGTCGCTGTGTACTGATAACCGCTTAATGGAAACAAAAGCGACTCCTCTTCAACAAGGGGCATACATCATAGTGTCCAATTCAGGATGCATTGTCACTGAAGGAAACGGAAGTGATTCCAAAATCAAGTCTATCCTGCCTCGAAATTCTTGTGTGGAAGTAGTTACCACTCAATTAAGGTTCGAGGAAAATGAAGAGTTACTAAAGTGCCAGTGTGGAAGAGAAGTTATGCGCACTGTTGCTGCAGTTCGCGCATTAATTGCATCTGGCGGATACATAACTTTGCTCTACTCTCCAATTGGTACATCAGAATTACCCGGAAATATCTGCAATTGTGGAACATTGATTCAATATACAATTGCTGAACCAGTTCCTATTGGGATGTACCGGATATGCCATCCCAATGGCGTAATCGTGACCTCAGGAATAAAGGAGAGTCAAACAGTTTCTATCATTGATGAAGGAAAGAGTGTAGAAGTATTGCAGACCGTAGTTGAGGATCATTGTATTCGTGGTCGCATTAGCTTGGAGGATGATCATTTGAAGGAGACAATTATTGGATGGATTAGTCTATTTGAGTTTCCAGAGACGAGATGGGCTGAATTTATTAGAAAATAGGAGTTTGTGTATGTGTAATAATGTTTATGTTTGTAAAGTAATTTTTGTAATTTATCTTCCAAAGAGTGATAATAGTTTAGCTAGTTTACTGAGCAGTGGGGTTTTTTGCAGCTTAGTGAGCAAA
>JALLPH010001253.1:0-11229 GCA_036939855.1 Cyclotella choctawhatcheeana
GCGCACGTGAAAAAAGAAGCGCGGGGCTGTTCTGATAGAATCGCAACACAGAATCAAACAAAAGACACGTTCAAATGGAGACAAATCGACACGACAAGACACAAGAACTCAAAGCAAAACAAGCTTTCTCCCGCTTTCTCTCGCACAGTAGAACAAGCAAGAACGCGATCCAACCCAAATGAACGAACGAAGTACGTACCGGCGCGCGCTCGATTTTCTCAAAAATAAAAACCTGTCGCAAATCGAAAACTGAAAATCTGTCTCTCAAAAACACAAAAAACTCGCTCTGGTGGTTGAAAACTTGAAAATTATTTTACTGGACCTGGACACTGGACGATTTTAGTATTGTACTGGACGATTCTAGCATTATCTACCCCATAGAACAATAAACTCTAGATATGACACGGCCCTCGAAGAAAACCTTCATTTTCAAGTTTTTTCCGAAAATTCCAGGATGCATGATTGAAAAAAAACTCCACTTGAGAGGCGACTAAAAACTTGACGGATTTTGACGGAGTGATTTAAAATAGCCCATTAATTTAAAATTGTGCAGAGTGCTTCCAGCCACCTTTTCAATGTCTTTCTCAGCACCGTAGTGATTTTGACTATGCTAATGCTGTCTTCTACTTAGGTACATCCTCTTTCATCATGGCGGAGGATGGGGATTGTCTATCTCTGCGTAATAACAAGGAGAATTGCAATGACAATGCCAGTATTCAGTTGGATCCGACTCCGACGGATGTCAGTCGACGTGGAGACAAACGAGTTACATTCACAAACCCAGTGGGCCAAACGACTCGGAAGAGGCAAGCTGCAACCTCTCCATCAACCCTCAAATCATCCACAGCATCGCTTCCGAACAGAGATGCATTTCGGAGACAAGGTTTAGTTAGTGCACAAAAGAGCCTGACAAACACGTTCGAATATGCATCCACACCTTCACATTTTACTGCGCCGGCATCATATCAACCTCATGTTGTATGTTGTGAGGGTATCGTGTGCAGCGAGCTTAATCGTTTTGAGAATTCATCCTCGGCTGAAGTATTGAAGTATCTCCATGCATTCATGCGTGTTGCCAACGGAAAGGCGTTCTCCCTCGATTGTTGCGTAAAGGAGTGGATGTCTTCACCGTCACAAACAAAGGACTGGAAGCGGACTAATGGTCAGTTGATATGCCCATCCTGCGTCAAATTCAAGACCAACTTCTCCAAAAAAGTGAAGAGGCTTACTCAGATTCAAAGCGAATACGACAAAAAAATGCTTGCGCCATCAACACCAATAACACCCTTACCTTCATCCTCGGCTCTCAAGGAGTTTATTACGTCTTCTCTTCAATTCTACTTGAGAGGTACTCGGTTTGGCGACGAAAGACGCTCTAACATTATAGTTGAATTCCAGAACAACCTCAATGTCAAGGAATCGATGAGTTTGCTAAAGCTTCGAAAGGATTCCCGCGTCGAAGTAAAGGTTGATACTCATGAGAGATTCATTGTGGAGTCTTGCAACGGAGATGGTTGTCAAGTGATTCTAGCACGCCAAGCACGTAAAGATAATTTGCCATATTGTCAGCAGTGTCATCAAAAGAATCTCAACAATGAGAGGGCCGAAAAGCTAAAAGAGCTCAATCGCGAAGCAAGAGTCCAACCTGATAGCAAAGTCAAAATGAGTGCTCTCGACGAAGACGAACGTAAGCAGCGTATGCAAAACAGAAGGCAGCAAGTAAACAACCAAAAGAAGACAATCAAGAACCTCCACAAAAGGATTGACAATTTCAAGAGAAGTCTCACCATATAGATGATGTTCGCCTCGATGGATCCGAAGGGACGGCTTTTCTCAATGCTCCTGGCGTCCCATCTCCCGCTCCTACTGCTGCTCCTGCTCCCTCTATCATAGACGTAGACAAAGATAAAGACGCACCATCTCAACACGAGATTTTCATGCAGGAAACAGCCAAGATCTTTCGAGAGATTGCTGGCAACAAAGAACAATTCCATTCTCTCGCCAAGGGAATGTTTGTTGAGTTGTTCAAGGCTGGGATTGACAGTGAAAGCAAAGGCAGTGACTATGAGTTCGATGAGAAAGACGTCAACGATATAGTAGATTTTATGATGGAACAGTTAGTCAACACATCAAAGAAATTAAACGGAAAGGAGAAGCAATGTCGCTACTCATCTTCTTTGCTTCGACTGGCTCATTTAATGTGGGCACGATCACCTGCCGGATACCGGGAGTTTAAATCCGTCAGTCCATTGCTGCTTCCATCGGAGCGTACTTTTCAACGAGTAAAGAAGGAGAACAAATCCCGCGATGGCGAGGACGACGTCCAAGTGTACCTATCCAATTATCTGTCACGTGATGGTGAGGATGTTCATGGGTATCTCATTTTCGACGAGATGAAATCGAAAGGCGGTGTCATCTTCAACTCGCAAACTGGCGAAGCAGTTGGAATGGCCGATGACATGTTGGATCTCAAATCATTGTTAAAGAGGCTTTTCTCTGACGGAGGCCAGGAGGTCAAGGCTGCAGAAAAGGTGAACCAATGGATGTACGTGACATTGGGTCCCAATCGAAGGAGCTTCATGTGTGGTTACTTTTTTAACGATGGCGAATTGTCTGGAGATACTGTGCTACGCCAGTTTGACCATGTTGTCACAGTTGTGAGTCAACAGGAGCACGTGTGTATGGTGTTACTTGTGACTTAGGTGGACCAAACGGAAGGTTCATGCAGAGATTACGCGACAATAGAAAGATAGGTGATCTTGAATGCTGGCTGGGTGAAGATGGTGTTACACATATACAGTAAAACTCCAACAAACAGGTCTTTGCTTGAGACTTCATGATACTTTATTATTAGAGCCTTACTCTAAGAAGGGCAACTCAGTCAAAAACGCATTGGCTCTATCTAATGGATCATCCCTGGAGCTGATCGGCTTTGGTCGGGATGGAAGAGGAGATGACAATCTATCAACTTTGTCTTTCGTTTTTGTATGTGTCATTGGTGGTGCTTCTGAGTCATTGTGTGCCGAAGGTTTCGTTGTTGACTTCTTGTTTTTCAGAAGCTGTGCTCGTTTTAGTTCGCTTGAATAATGTTGACTGGCATTCAGAACAAAGCGTTAAATATCAGTGACCCTCCATTTGAAAACCAATTCCACAATGGCGAATCCCTACTCACCTATTTTTCTTCAGCCGCGCACGAGACGGGACTTCATCAGACGGGTCACTATCATCTTTGGCAGTCTTGACAGTAATGATATCATCATCATCTGCATTTGACTAGAGAAAGCAGTATCAAATAATTGATGACTAATTCCAATGATTGATTTGATGTACACGATAATATTTGCGTACCTTTGGTTGTATTCGTATGTTCGAACCGGGGCTTTCGGCATCGCCACCTTTTTCAACATCAGACTTGGTATCAACTCTATGAATACCGCCAATGTTAAGAAGTATCTTGCCCAAGATCTTCTCTGTAAAAGTAATCATATCTAATGTATCAGAGGCAGCTTGAGCGGCATTGGTGGAGTCAATTTCGCCCAGCGTCGGTGCTTCCACGTCAAGTAGCATTGAATGATAAGGTCTAAGACGATTGTAAAGAATCATGCCTCCTTGTCTTAGCCCCAACAAAAGTGCTTCTAATCTTGCATTTGTTGATTGTACAATTTTCCCCTCAGACCTTTCATCTAATATATCACTCTTGATGCCATTTATGATATCTCTATCCAATTCTGTATTGCCAAGTCCATTTGCCTTCATTTGATCAAACGCTTCTTCATCACTCGAGACCGTTGCTCTAGCAGCAACTAGTCGATCTTCAGCGTCTTTCTTTTCCTTCAACAGCTGCTTGTGGTTATCTTCGTGGCATGAGAACTTATCAACCATTTCCGCGAGGCTATTCACTCCAGTGGCTTGCTTCAGATGTAAGAAAGATGTCTCAACTTCTCCAAGTCTGGCAGTCGTCTTGTCCATTGACAGATTCAATTCTTTTAGCTGAGCTTTTCTGTCGCGTATTGATCGATGTATTTTCTCTATTTCAGACTTGTCTCCACCCGACAGCTGCTGATGCAATGACAGATTTGAATCTATTCGTTGACGATTCCATCGTTCCATTCTAGATGCATCATTTGCCTCAATTTGCTTATTGGTAAGTTCTCGGTTGCGTTCTTCTTCAGCAATGTTGGTATCACGTATTGTGTCATCTAGTTCTAACGATGCAAATGTCAGCCCAGATTCGACTTCTGCCAGCATTTTCTGTGCTCTATCCCTCTCTTTCTGAAGAGAAGCTAGTGTTGCTGACATCTCTCCTATATGCCCATCCATTGTGACAGAGTTTTTGCTGATGCGATTGTACATGTGATGTAGTTGATGACGATACATCAGAATCTGCTCTGAGCAATTATTTGTTTCCTCGATTTCAGCAGATAGCTGAGTAATCTTTTTGGCCTCCGGGTTGTTGCCCTCCAGCATTTCATGTAGCGCCTTGGACTCTCGTTCCAACTCACCCAATTCATCGCAGCGAGAATTAAGTTCATCATCAAGTTTGTCGGCTTGGGATTTGGCTTCATTGTATTTCCTGGCGCATAATTTTACCCCAGCATCCAGCGATTGCATTTGGCTTGCAGCATCTACTGTATCACCTCCTCGATTGGTTGCCCGCTGGTTTTGGACAGAGCGCGCCTCTCGTTTGCGTGAGGAGGCCATGGCGGCAATCTCCTGCGTTTTATGTCGACGACATGCATCTTGAAGCTCATGGCGCGTTAGTTTCCTCGAGGTTTCGCCTCCTGCAGTTAACGATGATTTTGAATGTAATGGGCCACAAGTTGGGAGCTTCCTTATATTGTAACGCGCCGCTATTGTATTCTGCATCGCTCTGTCATTTCCTCCGTTGAAGACACAACCAGAGAGAAAAAGAGACGAGGAAAGGATAGTGTGAAAAACTAGAAAAAAAACCGAAAAGACAAGTCTTCAGCTTGAACTTGTCAGAAGAGCCTTCCAAGCTGCAACCCAGACGTACACACTTTAAAGGCTTCTACATTTACTTTTTTGTACATTCAACACCAGCACCATGCTCTACATTTTGAGTCAATGCTAAAATCTCACGTGAATAAGTAGCCAATGCCGCGTCAATGGAACGAAAGAGTTTTCTACGTGCTTCCAAAACACGCGGATCATCCGATGGTGGCATTGACCCAAGTAATGGGTGTGGTGGCACGTCAGTGCTTGTTGTTTCATTTGATGATGGATTGCATGATGATACGGTTGTTGAATTTTGAATTGATGTGCTGGATTCATGTTCTCGAGCAGACGAAGCAATAATCACGCATTCACCTGTTGCATTGGTATTGGAGACTGCAGACTTCTCGTCCGGAAACAATGAATCATCCGGAGAAGTAAATGTAGATTCATCCATGTCCATATTCGAATCATCCACCGAAGATGGTGATGTTTCATTGGACTCAATTGTTGATTGCTCAACATTAAATCTACCTCCAATCCTCTTGGCTCTGCGCTCGTCAATCATGGCACAATATCTAACTCTATACTCTTCGGCATCAATTGTATCACCACTCTCTAAATCTAAATATTCGAACCCTCCCCTGCCCTTTTTCACCTCACACCTCGTAAACGATTTTGCATCTAAAATGTCTTGCCGTTTCTGCTCCTCCATCAAATTTACCATTGGTTGAGCTCGCAACATGAACTCGCGCTTTGAATTCTCATTGTTTTTGTCAAATATGTTGAGAAATTTCCCCGGCATGGGATAACTGGATAATAATTCGATTTGTTTGGATTCTTGAGAGTCGAGTCGTCGGTCTAGTGGAAGGGAGCAGTACTTTCTGACCAGATGGACTATTTCTTCCGGATCAAGGCTTTGATTGTGTTTGCTATTGATGCATTCAGTTTGAGCATCTTGATTTTTTGAGCTATTCGTAGACTTGGCCGATGTATCGATCCCATCGTCGCTGGGTAGAAGCAAGCTGCGTCTCTTTCTGGATCTTTTCGATCGTTTATTTAATTCGTCTTCGTCTTCGCTGTCACTCTCAAGCTCCAACCCTAAAACTGTGGTGCTTGGGGTTTTGCCCTTGAAATCTCCATCTTGACTGACGGACGCATTGGTAACATCTTTGAGTGGAGCCGTCGACCCTCTCCTATTGCGTCGACGTCCTGCTGGGTTGTCATCGGCATTTCTTTGGGGCAATAACGTTTCGGCGTTGTCGTGTGTGGGAGGATCGGGGATAGACGCCCAGTACGAAGAGTAGTCGTCGGTGGCTTCTACAGCGGAGTCGTTCAAGTTCATTGTCGATTATGAGGCGTTGGATGTGTTCTGTGGACGCTGCGGCTGCGTGTTCATCTTCACTTTGATTTCTTTGGTTGTTGGTTTTTGTCTTGCGTCTTTGTTTTGTTGGTGAGAGTTGCGCAAATAATCGATAAATAAAAATTGAATTCTCGACAATTCTCGAGAATATCTTTTACTCTCTTCCTCACTATTTTTTATCCTCTCACTCGCTCCTAACTCCTCACTCCTCACTTCATTTCTCGCGCACCATGAAGTCGACCGTCCTCTTTTCCTTGATGGCAGTAGTACCAGCTGGCGCATTCACCCTACCAAGCACTATTGTACAAAGAAACACATTGAACGATGAAATATTCGTATCTGATCGCCGCGAAGCTATCGGAAAAATCATTAGTATCGCCACTCTCGCAATCAATTTGACGCCGGCTGAAGCACTAGTTGAAGGGAATCCCGCACCTACCAAAGCCAAAAAGTCATTGGGAGAAGAATACCGCCAAGGCACAGCTGCTCTAGCTGATACGCAAGAAGCTGAGGTGCTGCCCAGGGATGCATACAATAAACTTCCTTCGGGTGTCATTTATGCAGACATTTCTCAGGGTAGCGGAGAGATAGTGAAAGAAGGATCACGTGTCAATCTTCAATGGGTGTTACGTAGGAGTAATGGTTACTTCGTGGATAGCTCAGCTGTGTCTGATTCGGTACCGTTCATATTCACTGTTGGCGACCCGAAAGGGGCAATTGCAGGTTTAGATGAAGGCATAAGAGGAATGAAGTCAGGTGGGACAAGGAGGATACTGATTCCACCAAAATTGGCATATGTGGATGGAGTAGAAGAGGGGTTGCCTGGGCCTATTCCTGCGGGTTTTGGACCTAGGCAGCAGATGAGACGAGTCATGCAAGTTAGGAGGGATGTACCTGGAGAGTATATATTTTTGGAAGTAAAACTTACACGAGTTAAATGAGAGATTGCTACGAGAGACAATGCTAACATTAGCAATAGTAGTAGACTTATCAGTATCATAAAATTAATGTAAGTTTGTGTAAGTTGGTATTTTGATCACCACTGTTAGTTTTCTGTCTGTAAGTTACAGTTATATTATACTTGCAACTACAACAATACCGATGCACCATTTTAATCTTAGGGATTTACATCTAGCACTGCAAAGAAGCAAATACAACACTTTACACTACAAATATTCCCCTTTTATTACATCAGCCTGGAAAAACTACCTCCTCGAACCAGACCACTCTGAGCTTGGTCCGAAGGCACCCGTGACAGATTCTTGGGAAGACAGTACTGATGATGCTGGCTGGTTGGAATTCCGAGTAATGATTTCCACAAGAAGATCAGGTTCAATTTTAAGCTCCTGGCAGAAAAATAACAAGGTTAAGTGAACGAGAGTTGTGCATTTGAAGTGAACATTTAGAAAGGCACTTACTGACAAAGATTCCCTTAAATTTGGATCTTGAAGGTTTCTGAGAATAAACTCAAGCGCAATATCCTTCAACCCAACTGCATTGTGCTGATGACTAGCAATAAGTACCCCAATAACATTATCGATAGTAATCTCCTTCCGTATGTGGTCTTCACATAATGCTTTCAACCTATCCAGCATGAATTGCTCACTGGCAATCAACAGAGGCACACTAAGATCCCATGTTAACTCGCTGACACTATCAGTGTACAAATACTCGATGACTTTGACAAACACTGGATGGGACACATCCTGCAGTTCGATAGGCTTTGCATCACCTTCTTCATCTCGACAACTCTCCCTCATGCCACCATACAGCATGACATCAAAATACTCGCTACGGACAGCCAATATGGCACGATTTGCAAATATCTCTTTACCATCTACTAGGAAAGTAACGTCTGCCATCTCTTCACGTATCATTAGTCGCTTCATATCATTCACCAGTGCAGAAGGGGGAATGCTAACAGCTTTGAGACGGAATTTGTAAAAGTCATTCAGGACAGTGACACCATTGTAGCCACCAAAGATATAAAGACTGTTTTCATAGACTTGAGCTACAAGAGACGATCTCCCAGAGGGGCATTCGCCATTGGTACAGTCGACTTCAGACCAGTGATTAGTTTCAAAGTCTGCAAATGTTGATGTTTGCACAAGAAGTGAGTATTTAGACATACTTATTCTTGCAAATGCAATACTAGTTTCAGTTATTATGGAAGGCAAATCTCACCATATGCAAACATGTCTGCCAATCGTTCACTCCCAGAATAACCCCCATAAGTGTACAACTTATTCCCATGAATGCAGCACGAATGGAAGTATCTTGGACTTGGAGGTGTACCTTTACACGGCAATTCTGACCATGTATATGTCGATAGATCACTGTGGTAAAGTAAAGTAAGTAATTCACTCATTTGTTTTCATACCAATAAAAGGCACATCAGTCTAGACTCACCATGCAAAGAAGTCAGCCTTGCGCTCAACACCATCATACCCTCCATGAATATAAACATGCGTATCATCTTTCGCCCAAGCAGGACAAGACCTCACCGAAGGCAACGCTCCCGAGGCCCTAACAGTCTTCCATTGATTCGTACCCAAATCAAATTCGAACATATCATTCAACCATCTTGTACCATCAAATCCACCAAACAAGACAAATTTATTGTCATGCACAACAGAAACGTAGCCGAACCGTCTCGACGGTCCGCCGCTCCCGGCAATAAGAGAAGCTGCATCTCCCGCCCCGCCATTATTGTTATTATCGGAGCTTTCTTGAATACAGCTCCATTTCTTCGTTTCTATATCAAACATCCATAAATCATTCAACCAGGAATTGCCATTGTATCCCCCGAATAGGTAAACGCGGGAGGAGTCACCGATGACAACCCCGTTATTTTCGCGACATCCCGGCCGGACGTCGGATAGTACCTCCACCTCTTCCCATGACGAGGTGGCGAAATTGAAGGAATAGAAGTCGTCGAGTCTTCCGGTCCCGCCTCCGTATCCTCCGAACATGTAGAGGCGGCTTTTGACGATAACGCTTGCTGCACCGGATCGTGGTGGAGGCAGAGGAGTATTGGGGGGTAAGTTGACACGAGACCATGTTAGATGCTGTTTGTTGGAGCGGATGAGAGAAGATCCTGGTGAGGGAGCCGGATTGTTATTATTATTCGCTTGCATTTGATTCATTGTCTGTATCAACTCTTCTGATGTAACAACAAGTTGTGTATTGTATGTAGCGTTAGAGGGGAATAAGGGCGCGGCAGTTAGGCGGAATTTGCGCTAAAAATGGATAATGAAGGTATTATCGTTTATTTAATACCTATTTACCTTTGAAGCAAGCTTTGACTTCTAGAAAACACGAAGGTTCACATCTCCCAAGACGATGATGACGATGCAAGATTGATCGCTGGCAATGTATTACCAGGCAGCAGCACCTCTTCAAACCGACACCCATACATTCTTTTCATTAATGTTATGGTGAGATGAAGTTGCCTTTTGTAGATGTATTTAGTTCTGAATGACAGCAAGTTATCTTGCATGCAACCGAACCTTTTATAGCTTATCTTACCATTGCTATATTTTCTCATATGCAGATTGTAGATTGAAGAGATATAATACGAATGACAGCAACATCAATGAACTACCCCTATTCACGATCCGACGAATGCTCATGGCAACCCGAAGAAACAGCAAGACGTCTCGGTGCTCTCCTCCCATCATCCTCCCAACAAATCAACGGCCACGCCGATCCGATAGTCATTGACCGTCAACATTCCATCAACAACGCCGACGGAGTAGGACCGCATGCTCTCCCCATCGTCTCATCTTCGAGATCGAATCTGTTAACACGAGGACGATGTTCGGCCGATATCACTGCGTTACGAAGAGCGTTTGGTTCCAATGCACTGCACGGTGGCCACGACGACGATGAAGAAGATCCGTACGCTAAACCCTCGCTCTGCAAAGTGATGAAGAAACAAATGATATCCATAGTCCTACCGGTATTAAACGCCTTCTCCTCGCAGCTCAGGGAACCATTGATACTAATGCTTCTATTCTCAGCTGCTCTATCTCTTTTTCTCGGAAATGCCGCCGATGCCATTTCGATTGCATTGGCATTATCCATCGTTTCATTGGTGGCGGCAATACAGGAGTATCGATCCGAACGTGCACTCGAAAAACTTAATGATTTGGTCCCGCCGCTGTGTACCGTAGTCCGTGATGGCCGAGCCGTGGATCATTATCCCGCGGATAAATTGGTCATGGGTGATTTGGTAGTGTTGAGTACTGGAGATCGTATACCTGCCGATGTGCGGTTGATTGACAGTGTGGAAATGATGGTGGATGAAAGTTCGTTGACGGGTGAAAATAGCCCAGTTAGTAAAAGCGGTGCGGCATTGTCGTTCGTGGGGGGCATGGCTACGGTCGATGCCAATGGACACAGTGGCGGGGGTGTGCCACCGCCGCCGTTGACGGAACAGACCAACGTGGCATTCATGGGTACTTTGGTGGTGTCCGGTAGAGGAAGGGGACTGGTTATTGCCGTGGGGGAACGGACAGAATTCGGCAAGGTTGCGAAAGAATTGAGCGAAGTGGAAGAGCGTAAGAGTCCGTTGCAGGTTAAGATTGACGAATTGGGAAGACTTTTGGCCTATGCTTCTAGTGCTGGAATTGCTGTCATGGCCCTGTTGGGATATTTGCTCGGACGGCCCTTTTTAGAAACTGTGACTGTAGCCGTTAGTCTTGCCGTGGCTGCCATACCGGAGGGTTTGCCAATCTGCGTGACTGTAACGCTTGCCCTTGGGGTGTTGCGAATGGCTCGTCATGCTAGTATTATGAAGAAATTACCTGCTGTGGAGACACTTGGCTGTGCGACATTGTTTGTGGTATTGCACCACGAAGAGCTCAATTGTTTTGCACCAAACTTTAGTAGCACCACCACAGGACCCCATT
>JALLPH010001254.1:0-11345 GCA_036939855.1 Cyclotella choctawhatcheeana
TGCACTGGACCTCAATCACAATAAACTAATAATTGCACAGCATAAAATCATTATATTATATCACCCTCGAATGAGCTTGCTACTAAAATAATATTATGAGACATACCTCAACTTACCTCTACATCACAATACCCACCAAAATTTTCTTCGGTCCCCGCGACACCGTTTACCCCTAAAAAGGATTCTATTAAGGCCTATAGCACCCTATCATGCACACATTTACCTTACTTGACGACCCTAATTACCCCTTATATAACCCCCAAAAATTTTCTTTGCCCCCCCGAGACCCTATTTACCCCTACGTGGGGCGATTACACCATCATGATGAAATGACCCAAATGACCCTCCAAATGACCTTGTTACTATTATTATGAGATCTCAGCACCCGACGGGTAGGCAGCTCCAGTTCGCTCTGCCGGATTTTATACATCACCACCTTTACCTGAGGCCATAAACGCAACGCCTCCGGCCTACCGTTCTGATGATACAATAGATGCAGCGCGAAACCTAGATGCTGCTGGTCTTTGTGTAGGCGAAACAGCAGAAGTCAATGCAGAAGCATGCCAAATGAAATTCATGACCGAATCCAACCAAAACAGTACAGTTGGCGTCATATTCTATGGGGGTGCCCTTGTAGATCCTCGTGGGTATTCGCCGCTGATGCAGATGCTATCAGAAGAGTATAATTTGCCCGTTTCGGTGCCTATATTCACAACTGACATTGCCTTTAAATTTGGCACGTGTGAAAGTGGTCGACTTGCCCAAGCCCAATCTGCATTTCCATCAGTCGACAAGTGGATATTCGTTGGTCATTCTATGGGCGGTATTGCTGCATTCAATGATGTCTGGGCTATGGCTGGTAGGAATGAAACTGATTCCATTGGTGGATTGGTGTTGCTTGCTTCTTACGTGCAACAAGATTTAGGGTGTGGGATGACTGATTTTTCGGGGAGTGAATGGGATTGGCTACCTTTTGCTTCGGTGGCTGCATCTGAAGATGGAGTTGTGAATATTACTAACTTTGACGCTGGACAAGTGCTTCTACCCAATGATAGCCCAAACTTTATCAATGAAATAATCCAAGGAGGTAATCATGGAGGATTTGGATCGTACAATTATTCGGAGAGGGTAACTCTACTCAATCAAAGTGACGGAAACGCTACGATTACGAGTGAAGAGCAGCAACGACAAACTGCCACGATAATTGGTGATGTTGGAGTGATGGCAATGAATTTGATTAAAGCTGAAATACCCGAAAGCCTAGCACCATCGAAAGCTCCATTCAGTCAAAACTCTACAAATAATGACTCTGGAAATGATATTGAAATGCCGGATGATGAGAAAATTGATAGTGGCGGTGCTGTCTTATCAACAGTTTCATTCAGTGTGCTCTTGCTACTATTTGCAATGACTATGAATGCACATTGATGTAAGATGACGACTAGGTAGATATAATTATTACTGCATGCTGACTTTTACTTTTACACCACACAAGTTTTACCCATAGTGGCAGTACAGTTGTTATGAGAGTGATGAGTCTGTTTACGGATTCCTATGTAGACTCTGGTATGATGTCGGTTGGCTCCCTCGCTCCTCCCTCTTATTCTATTGCTATTGCCGACGGCAAAACTAAAAACAGACCTGAAAACAAAACCAACAGCAGATAGAAAGTTATCAGCAATAACAATACAGATTAATACACTTCTCACTTCCTCTCAACCACTTAATAGACAGCTTCTATGCGCCGCATATTCTTTCCTTAAATAATGAACGATCGATTGGCCGAACTCCAGGCCGATGTGCCCGATTGGGCCAGAGGAGATGATAATGGCGACAGCCACAACGTGAGCGACATTGAAATGGGGCGGGGCGGTAACGGGCAATCAGAGAATAAAAAGTCTACAGGAAAAGAAGAGCTTTCGTGGGCTTTAGAGGAAGATAATGGCACGTCCGACCAAAGCAACAACACAAGCTCTCAGCCGGAACACATGAAACAATTTTTCAACGATGTAGAATCCATTAAAGGTGATATATCGTCCGTCAGCGATGCCACTGAACAAATTATCTCCATGAAAGATAAGGCGGTCCTTGCAACATCTGAACAAGAAGAGACTCAAATCTCAGATACTATACGAACCTTGGTCGAATCGACCAACAAACGAGCCAAAACGTGCAAGAATCTGCTTGGACTGCTAAAGCAAGAAAACGCCAACCTCAAAGAAAAGAACGAGATCACATCCACCGACCTGCGTGTGCGAGAGAACCTGGTTAACACCCTCTTACGCAAGTTTATCGACGAAATGAAACGATATCAAAATTCCCAACAGCAATACAAAACAGATGTCAAGAAAAAGGTTACGCGTCAAATACAGATCATTAAACCAGATGCAACAGATGAAGAAGTAGATGAAATTATGAGAAGTGAGGGGGGACGAGAGGGATTACTTCAGCAGCAGATACTATCTGGTGGGGTGAATGATCAGATCAAGACACAATACAGACAGGTGGCGGGCAAGTATCAGGATGTTCTTACTCTTGAAGCCAGTGTAGCCGAATTGCACCAAATGTTTCTAGACTTTGCACTACTTACCGAGCAACAGGGGGAGCTATTGGATCAGATTGAGTATCAGGTTAGGACGGCGGCGGATTATGTGGAAGATGCAAATGTAGATGTTTACGAGGCTATCGAGTATGGGAAGAAAATCCGAAAGAAGCAGTGTTGGATTATTCTCATTGTGGTTGTGCTTATTATTGTCCTTTTGTTTTCATTGAGGATATTGCCGTGAGATTCAGATGAAGAAAAGAGGATAAGGTATGAAACCTGAGCTATCTTTCGTTGACAGCTCAAGCTGAACAGTAAGCCTTGTGAATGCATGTTGACTAAGAAGTAGTGTTGTCAGCAGATAGAATGCACTCAGTGATTTTATGAGGAATATCAAGTATTTTTTGTTTTTAAAATGAAAAGATTCTCTCTCCTCCGAGTGTTCACTCGCGTCTTCTTGACAACAGTTCAACTGAAACTGAACTCTTAGTGCAAGCCAGAAGCCCAGAGTAAATGACAATCAAAACGGCAGATTTTTCTGCAAAGCCGCCTGAGCCATTCAGCTCTAGCCTTGAGCCTAGCTCGAATCTATTCGCATCATTGAGCAATCAACCTATTAGCTTGACTGCCAATGACAACTATTCTTCCTCGAATTATTCAGTGAATCAGTATACCACCAGCACATCAAATACACCAAGTTTTCCGGTAAATCAAAACGTCAATATCACTCAACCTTCCGTAGATCACGCAGCGATCAAGGTGACCACATCATGCAAATTAGGTAATAAAAGGAGACTTATTGGATTTGTCGCTGGGCTATTATTGATCATCATCTTGAGCAGTGTCCTTGGATCAATCGAATGGCCAGAGCATCAGCAATCATCATCTTGCATTGCTCTAGAGCCAATTGAAATTGATTCAAGCACAATGACGAAAATGAAGTTAGCCGTCGACGAAAACAACTTGGTAGTCGTCGCATCGGGTTCCAGTGAGGCTCAAGTAAACTTTTACTCTAGAGTCAATGGTGAATGGGAGTATCGAGCATCTTTCAGAGAAAATTCAAATGACCTTGACTTCAATGTGGTACTTTCAAAAGACACTATCATTCTCGACTTTGCTGGATTCAAAAACAACATTAACAACAATATCATAATGTACGAGCTGAAATCAGACGGTAGTTGGTGGAAGAGAGACGATTTCCCAATACAAAATCTACCGACATATCGTTGTTGCTATCAACCAGGACTTAGTCTAGATGGTGATTTGGCTTGTATATGTCGTTATAGTTGTCACCTTTATCACAAAGATGAAGCTGCTTCGTGGACTTTAGCTGCCATTTTGGACTCGGGTTATCAAATATGCCAGATTGCTGGGAATGCAATTGCATTGCAAGATTACAATGGAGATCTAACGATTTATCATTATGACGCATCCTTCAATAATACTTCACTTGTCCAAGACAAAATTCCCGCCTATTATGGATTTGCAATGAGCAGTAGTCATCTAGCGGTTGCAGATTTCGGTGGCTCAGTTTCCATATCACACCGAGATCAAAACTACGAGCCTTTCGAATTTGTGGAAAAATTGCCAGTTCAGCATGATGATGGTCTTCTTGCAATCGACGAAAATGTCTTGGTTGTTGGAGGACAAGATCAGACTACCATTTACCAAATCAGTAGTGACTGGAAGAAGGTTACCACTATCAATGAGAGTTACTACGACTATCATCTTCGTGATAATGTTCTGTTGGCCATCCAGGAAAATCTGATTGATTCATACAATCTCGAAGGTTGTTTGGCAGATGTTGGGCAAGCACCTCCTGTTTCGTCGCCCACTTCACCTACTTTGTCACCCACAGTTGCTACTTCGTCACACATTTATGACTCTGATTGTATTGAAGTGGATCTCCGTCTTGAATACAACAATGGATGCCCAACATCTGTGTCATGGAAGCTATGGAGAGTTACCGGGGAACGAATCTACACTTTGGCTGCCTCGTATAATGAAACAAACGTGAATGCAACCGGATCAATGAATCATCTATGCCTGTCCACAGGAGAGTATAGCTTTGGCATATTCATAAATCGTTATCGCTGTCCATATTCCTATTATTATGGAGTTAGCTACTACGAGGCACGTGAATCAGATTATGGCAATCTGCTTTTACTGGGAGGAGATGTGACAGTTGATGAGACGCAGCGATTTTCGATTCATTAACGGAAACTGGTTCACAATCATTGAAAAATGTACTTTGCTTACACCACCATAATCTGGTCAAGCAAAGGTTCCTGGCATGGTATTTGGAACTGGCTGATGAGTAGGCACTCCACCCCCACTTATCGCGCTTCCTAGTCTACCAAATAAGCCATTTCTAACCATTGCTCCCATACCCATCTGCATTCCTTGATTCATCAAATCTGAAACTCTCTGTCTCTGATCAGCAGAGCATTTGTAATACCCATAAACCTAAAAAATCAACAATAACACAAACATGAATAGTTGGTTGGCCAACAATTATTGATAATGACAGAGCATTGAGTATAGATTAGTACACACTCACATTGCTTCCACTCAATACTAAAGCAGTAGCCAGTGTAACAAAGCATTGAAACTTTAACCACAATATCGCCGTTACACAGAAAAATACCCACAACGCCGGTGTTATGTACAAAATCGTCCAAAAGAACTTGGAATCGAATGAATTCTGATTGCTCCCATGCTCACTCGTAGGAGCTGCGCTTTCATAAATCCAAGAAGTCAATCCAGTAACAGGGTCGACCTTATTCCACCATCGTAACCCCACCAATAATCGTCCTGTGATATTCTTGACAACCCAAAAGTCGGCCGCGGCTAGTAGAATGCATATGACTGTAACCATAATGTCTTCCATGAATTTAGATCCTAAAATGTAGACGACGAATGCAAGACCTTTAAATAGAATGTGAAACAGGCACGCGGTGGGATGCGATGATTGATTGAGGAACGACAGGCCACCGTACGATGGTGTGTAAGATGGGACGGCAGGTTGAGGCTGCATGGGCCCGGATGTTGATTGATTTGTTTGTGAGTTTCTCATCATCTCGAGGACGTTGTTTGTCGGCGGTGGGATGGGAACGTTTTGTTTGATCGAGCCATCGATACTGGTCGAGAACTCTAAATCACTGTTGCTGTGATGCATCATGTTTGATGTGTGTGGTGAGTGGAGAGGTTTGGCCGTGGTGGAGATTGAATGGAGTGGCTTATTGGCTGCCATGGTCCATGATACAAAGTGTGGGAATGGAAAGTAAAGGGCTTTTTTTTTGTGCTTCAGGAGCCTTTTTAACCTAGAAAAAAGGCGAGAAGAGAAAAAGAGAGAAAANACTGATTCCTATGCAGGATGGGGTTGAGGGTCGCCTGAAGCGTATTAGATTAGCCAAGTAAAGTGACAAGTGACCGCTTATGCAGTCGATAAGGTACAGTCGACAGTCGTTGAGTTGCAGTTGCAACTTGCAGTCGACAGTCGACAGCGGCCTGCCTGCCGGCTGCCGGCCCGCTCAGCTCAGAGCGCCAGCTGCCAAGTGCCAAGCACAACAATGACACAGATATAAAAGGGGCGTACTGTACGTTAACGCGCACGAATCTTACACTTAAATAATTACATATCCCGCGCCCAGCGCACTGAGACGCACTCTTTGTGGTAAAATACGAGAACTCTCTCTCACTTTGTCTCACTCTCATAAAATAAATAATGATCATGATAACAACAACACCCTTCGCCGCAACGGCAGCCTCGGCAGCCTCGGCAGCAAGCTCAGCCGAACCAATCCCACCGGAAGAAATCTACCAATACTTCACCAGCCATCTCTCGGCCCTCCTCTCCTCCCTCCCTCTACTTCTCATACATGTCGTCACCGACACTTCCAATTTCCTCTTCACCAAACTCCATCACGTATTCCAATTCTTCTTCCCCAACTTTCAACCCAACTGGGATTATTCGTGGAACAATCTCGAGTACAATAGCGAACTGCTCACGCACTTATTGTCCAATGCAGACTCCACCATCCAATCTCTACTGGACAAATTCAACAACTCCACTTCGTCATTCGAGGCCGATGAAATGAAACGAGCTTTCGTCCAAACTGTCATGCAGAATTATCATCAGGCGCAATTGGCACTGCAGCCTACCACATGGGGACATTGGATACAGGGTAAGATTGGGAGCGTGATAACGGCAGATCGGACATTGGCGAGTTATTTGTGGGGGACTTGTCGGGGTTTGATTTTGGTGCTTTTGATTACGAGTATTATACCCGGGAGGTTGCATGGGTGGACGGGTCGTTTGGTGAGTTGAAGTTCAATACATCTTTTTTCTTTTAGTGTTCTATGCATAAGTATCTCATATCTTTTGTAATCTCTTTTGACATAAACCCTTTTGACAATACATGTACACATTATCCATCATAGCTAAGATTTCCAGTATTGGCCATGGTGTACCTCCTAATCTTCGTCGAACTCATCCTTTACACAATCATACGGTTCCTAATACGAACCTTTGAATACATTTTTGCCAATCCCAAGCATCGACAAATGAGGAGTGCCATGGCCCAATCATCCAGCTACAAGGAATGGTATTCGATTGCCAAATCCTTGGACGACAGTCAAAATCGGAGTCAGTGGACACGTATTATCAATGATGATACGGCCTATCGATATTCATGGCCATTCATACTGGAATTGTTGCAAGATTTGAAAATGTCGAGAGAAAAGGGGGACGTGATCATGGCCATGGCGGTATTACAGCAATGCACACGTAAAAATGTTGGGGGAATCATGAGCGAAGACATGTTCAGTTACACAAATGCAGGTGAACCCAAGGTGGTTGTTGAAGAATTTGTGAATGAGGTTGCCAACACGCTGAAATGGGTGACCGAGGTGGTGACCAAGACGAGCGTGAGGCAAAAGGTGGAAGCTATTAACAGAGTGACAGAAACGGAGACAGCAGAAAATTTGGAACGTGAATTGAAATTAAAGAGAGAGAAAGAAGAGAACAAGCTGTATGCATCTATCATGGATTGGGCTACATTGAACATATTAAATCCTCAAAAAGATAATGGTAAAGGTGGTGACAAAAAGGCTAAATCAACAGCAACAGTTTTGCCTTCTTCTGTACCAAGTACACCCAAATCATCACAATCTCAGTTTGCAACCAGCAGTATAGATGAAGATCACAAGAATTTGATTTTACGTGGCAAAATTAAGACTTTTTTGAAAAGAGCACGAGCAGCCTATGGACGTACTGCACTCTGTCTCAGCGGGGGTGAGTTGTTGCATTTGATTTTTTTTTTAAGTATTACATATCATCATTAAACTGACACATGAACATGACACATTATATTATCTATGAACAAGGTGCCATGATGGGAAATTATCACTTTGGGGCAGTACGTGCACTTCTTGAGACTGGATTATTACCACATATCATTTCTGGAACGAGTGCAGGAAGTTGTATAGGAGCTATGCTTTGTACAAGGACGGATGAAGAGTTGATGAGGGAATTGACGCCTGAGATTTTGTGTTCTAAAATGGTGAGTTGATTGACTTTGAAGTTGTAATGTGCTCTCTGTATTAATCAAACTATCGTGTCCTTATACTAACCTGCATTATGCAGTCTATTTTTGAAAGCTCGTGGGCAGAAAGAATCAAGCATTTTTGGAAACACGGCACAATGTTTGACCAAGAAGACTGGGGGCGCAGAGTATTGTACTTTACGAAAAATATGACCTTCGAAGAATCATACAAAAAGACCGGCAGAGTGCTCTGCATCACTCTTTCAGCAACAACCAAAAAGGCTCCTCCGGTACTAATGAATTATATCACTGCTCCAAATGTCACCATAGCTTCGGCAGTTTTGGCAAGTGCTGCTGTGCCTGGATTTATTAACCCTATGAAACTTCAAGTAAAAGACGAGAATGGAGTTATTAAAAATCAGGCAAAGCTAGATGAAGAATATCGTGATGGGAGTATAGAGAGTGATATACCAACTAATGGCTTGGCTGAAATGCTGAATTGTCAATTCTTTTTGGCTGCACAAGCAAACCCACATATTGTACCATTCTTTTACAATAGCAAGGGAGATGTTGGAAGGCCTAGTCGTTGGTCAAGTGGGATGAGAGATGATTCGTGGCGTGGGGGGTTGTAAGTTGTGACTTGTTCAAATATTCTATTTCCATCTAGCCTTAAAGGTGATGGATTTGATTCCTTACATCTTCTTGTTTATTTTCAACTCCGCCCAGCCTTTTGAGTGCTTTAGAAATGTACCTTAAGAATGACATGAGAAGTAAATTTAATCTGTTGAATGATTTGGAGGTGGCAATCGGGTTTACGTCCACCATGATGACGCAACAAACTTATAGTGGCACGACGACTATAGTTCCTCAAGTTTGTCTGTGGGACTATTGCAAGCTATTCACTGATCAGACTATAGATGATATGAAAAGATACTTTCAAGGAGGATCAGTGGCTGCATACCAGCACGTGGCAATGTTGAAACTACACTACAAAATTGCCCATGCACTGGACGAAGGCCTGGCTACTTTAGAAGAGATGGACGAGTCGCCTTATGATCCACCGCGTCGTAGACGCTCACAGTTGATGTCGAAACAGAGCAAGTCTCAGACTCTGCACTTTGCAAAGCTGAGTACTCCAAGAAGCGAATCTACCATAGCAACTGTTGATGATGAATATGAAAGAGGAGGCTTTGACGGTGTAGATATTGCCTGGAGAGCTTCGCCCATCGAATTCTGAGATAACTCCTTGTATATAAATGTTTTGCGGAAACAGAGAGGGAGGTGTATTTTACATATTATGAGCACATGAACATGGTATTTGGGAGTATTTTAATCTATTACATGAACATCGGTGTAGATATCTAAATATTACGTCAATCATACATTGCTTGAGTGCCGCCTACCATACATATTGTCTATTCAGGCAAATATACTTGGAAATCGCCCTTCTCCATTTTCACTAACATCGCTCTCCTCAAACTCCTCATCAATATTGCGCAGATAATCTCTATAGGTTCCATTTTGACCATCTTCCAACTCAATCTCCTCTAAACTGCATTCCCCAATACTAACCACATCATCATCATCACCTAACACCTCATCCAATTCCAGTTCATTCTTTTCGTCTTCTGCCATGATACGGACACGGATAGGGGTCTCATCTGTGTAATTGTTACGATCTAATGATGCTAGGACTTGCGAAGGTTGATCACTGATTCCGGAACGAAGTTTACGCTGACGACGACTGCGCATGAAGAGTGCTGTGCCGAATAGGGTTATACCCATTACAGAAATGGTTAGTCCGATGATGCTGCCTGGATCGGTGGATTTGCTTGACACTGCAGTAACCGGTGGGCTAAATGAACTGGTTTTCGGAGTATTCGCGATTGGTTTGGCTGGAATAGAGCCAGTGACAGAATTCTTTGAGTGTGTAGGCTTAGAAGGCTCAGTTTTCACAACAGCAGGTGGAGCCATGGCTATCACGTTGGCGGGATCATCTACAACTGCCGGGGCGATCGGCCACGTGCCGTCCTCGTCGTTTGCTGTCATTTCTTTAGAATTCTTCACATGGGTACCTGATGTGTATTCTGCCATGGTCGAAGAAGAAGAAACCTTATTGACCATTGGTTGTACTATTTCTGCTACCGAAATTCGATCGAATTTCATCGGTGCCATGCCTTTTACGTATTCGCAGTGCTCTCCTTCAAATTCTGGTGGGCATTTGCAGCCCTTATGACTGGTAATTAAGATTCAAGGAGAATCAACAACATACTTATTGAGAGCAAGCATCTCATCTTATATCAAACTCACGTATCAAACTCGTTCCTGGTGCCATCAACTAAATTCTCCCAACAGAGTCCACCATTGGTACAAAAACTTCTGTTTGTGAATTCTCCCGACCCACAGTACGTCGTTGCCGGACTACGACACATATTACCTGCGAACTTAGATAAGGCATCGGCCACGGAGCAATCACAGACGTAATGTCCATCCCATTCACCTTGGAGGTTAAGACTGCATGGTACGCCATTGTGACAAGTTAATTTTGGTAGTTGACATTCTTCTACTATGTTTTCGCAGGCTATACCGGTGTAACCTGGAGGACTTTAGAAGTAGCATAATCAGTACATCGCGTTGATCACGTGACTAAATACAAAATGGAAACATGACAACTCACCAAATACACTCTTGGATTAAACCACCCGAAGTAAAAACCTTTTGAAGTGTTTGTTGATTGGAAGAGACGAAGTTGCAGTAACCTCCATTCTGACAATTTAGTTGACAGGTTGATGGCAGTGTTGTTGACATGATATTGTTTGATGGCTGCTAAAACGATTGTGTGCAATCTAGTTGGAGGACCTCAATAATATGCTTGCTTCTTGCTTTTTGCGGGACATGCCTCCTCCTGTGGCTGGACTCGAAATTTTTGAACGGACATTAGAACTTATTTTTACGTAGGAATTAGTAATGGAAATTTTGAAGCTCAACAGAAGATATTATGAACATACCCACGTGAACAGACTCACTGTGCTGGTGTTGGTCCTTGAATGCTACAGAGTCATCAGACTTTTTCACACTACAATCTCGTCCTTAGCAGCATCAAACATCTCACAATTCAATCTCTAACAGCCTGAGGAAGTATGCTTCATAAAGATTGAACTCCGGGTCTTTATTTGGAACAACCAGAGAATCAATCAGTCTACGACAATCAACCGGATCCGATGTGCGATGAATACGAAAAAGACTCTCTACTCTCG
>JALLPH010001255.1:0-18144 GCA_036939855.1 Cyclotella choctawhatcheeana
CCGGGGGTAGTTGATTAATGGCAGTGGAGTCGTTGCTGTTGACGGCCAAAGTTGGACATTCAAGTGAGGATTTTGTGAGACGGGGCGCATTTTCTGGAGTTTCTAATTTTCTCTGTGACAAAATTTTTGCTGGGGACCCGCAGGTCTCATCATCATCGAGGGTGGTGGCTACGTCTTCGTTGGCTTTCTGCATCTCTATATAGCAGCTTCAATTTCTTGCGGATGGCGGCGTTAAGCTTGTGTTTAATATCAATTTTCTCGACGGCGTTGAGTAGATCGGTGGTAGCTCAGAGAAAATGCTTCCTTCGCAGTGCTGACGCAATAATACCTCCATGGCTCCACGGCCATCTTTTGTTTGCTTGAAAGGTCGGATCCATTTGTGCGCATGTTCGCCAAGTGTTACTTCGAGAATCTTTGTGAATACGGTCTTATTATCTTGCTCGAAGGCCAGAGCCATGAAGTGCGACCTGATAGATCAGTGTCTCTTCTAGGGAGCTGGCACTAGCCACGGGATCCCAACCTGCGGGTTTGGGCTTTCGGTTGACATAAGACAGCGGCACATCGTCCACACCTCGTAGGGCGGACAAATAATTCTCAAACTTCTCAATCCACGTGTACCAGTCTAGGCCAGTGGCTATCTTATCACAACGCTTTGGCACTACCGGGTTTGCCTTTTGTTCAGACGTAATGTCCGACTAGATTGTCGCTTTCTCGATGGCATCGTTATTCCATTCAGCCAGAGTTGGCGTTAGGTTGCATTTCTTGAGATCTGTTACCCAAAAAGCCAGGGCTTTGAGCTTCCTTTGCGACATGAATCCAATCGTTCCGGTTACTGGGGTGTTACTTTTGAAGGCTTTGACAATAAGCCTACCAACATCGGCTTGCTTAAATCCATTAAAATCGTTAATCGACGTGAACCCCCTGAGACGTAATCATTTGTCGGACCAGTATTGTTAATACCACATATAGCTAAAAAGCCTCGTAACTCGTTTAGACGTGCTGCAGCCATTTTGCTGTTCTGTTATATTCCTCGCATTGCGTCGTATTCGTCGCTTGGCGTCGTATTATTATTCGGCGTATTCGTTGGTCTCTATCGTCGTGATATGACCAATATTCAATATTCTTATTTGTATCGTTATTCGATTTCTCACATTGCTATCGTATTTGTATCGCTGAGTGCACTCCCACAAAGTGGACCCCGGGGGGTCCACTTTTTCAACCCTAGCCTCGATTTGGGGGGGTCCACTTTGAGTATTATATTATATGAGTGATGATGGTCAATATATCATAAGGGATATAGCAATGATACCCACACTGGGGGGTCCACTTCCAACCCTAGCCTGACCTAAAATAGGGGGGTCAACTTTGAGTTAGGGGGGTCCACTTTGTGGGAGTGCACTGTACCTTATCGTGTTCTTTCAACGTTGTGTAACTCACTAATAAAGACTTGGGTCTGATGAACTGATCAAATAGTAACGTAGGAGGGGAAAAACATGGTTCCGTGTAATACATCATGGTTAGATTAGAGAGTGAGAGGGCGGAGGAGCTTCATATCTAATGCTAAATATACTACTACTACTACATAGGAATATCCTGTACCGTCTGGATTTAATCGACAAGATGGTCTTTCCAATAGCTCTCATCAGGGTCGCTACCATCTCCTCCTGATTCGATGACTGGGTCTGAAAAAAGAGAATCACAATGATCATCAGACTTGACATATCAGACTCAGCTAAAGAGGGAGGGGGAGGGGAGTCACGAATTTGCTTCAAACGACGATGAATCTCCTCAATTTCACGATCACAGTGATGATGTTGTATGTTGTGTTGCTTCTCAAGCTTTTAACTTTTAATGGTAGGCTTGACAGAAGGTAAAATCCAGTTAGAATTTAGTTGCTATTGCTGCTTACAAGCCTCAGTGAAAAGGCTTTCGTGTCAACTTCTTCAGGTAAATGAGCTGATAGCTGATCGGCCGAAAGTGGAGGGCTCGCCACAGCCACTCGCGCACGCGATGCACATATAATTTAAGTGATACACATGTTACAAAGTCCAGTTTCGGATGCAGAAAAGCAAATTCAAATTTGAAAAAGGTATCCTGTGGTACTGCGTAGTACTACCAACCCTTCTCACTGGTATAAACCCTTCTAGAGTGACAATCATAGACATAAAACATAAATATAAACAAATTTTTTCTCAATGCAGTCGTAGTGCCGTAGGCACGAAGACGCATTGAGAAAAAATTGGGGAGGTCAGAGTGGATCCAATCCGTCTCGGTGCCTCCCCATAATTATAGATGAAGTGTAGCCTGGTGCTTGATGAAGCTTGGCTTTTGTCACGTAGTCGCCAATGTTCTTTGGTCTTGAATAGGCGATAATTGGGCGGTCAATGTTAAGCTCTCGGCGGAAGATTTCTCCAAGGTGCTTTTCGTAGAGCTCTCTAATGCGTTTGCGGGAGATATCGTCTGGATGGTAGGTAAGGTGGAGGAATAATAACTCTTCATCTTGGCCTTGAGTTCCAGTCTCGGGCTGCGCAGGAGGAGCGCCAGATGGATTCTTGCGTCGAACAATGGTGCAGGCGTCCAAGATCATCGGTCGAATTAGCTCTCTTTCCCATCCTCGGTTAAGAAGGCGGCGGTATAAGAGCCGTACGAAGAAGACGAAGTCTTTGTGGTAGGTATTTTGGGCGTAGTAACGGCGGATCAGGCCGAAGATAGTGCCTTTAATACAACCTGCTGGATGGGCCGATGCTGGAGGGATGTATAGATATAAATTCATTTTCTTCTGGAATGTCTTGGATACAATACGACTGCCTTCGATAGTAAGGGTCAAATCCAAGAAGTCAACTGAAGATGAAAGTTTTTGGTCCTTGATATCCCATCGCAGTTGGCCAAAGTTGTCAATGTCATTGCAAAAATCAGACCATTCTTGAGCTGTGCCAGTCCATATTCCAAATATGTCGTCTATGAAACGTTTGAAGTACAGAAGGCAGTGGCCATATTTCGGAATGATGGTGTGTACTTCATGGTAGGCATAGTACAAAGTGGCCCACATAACAGCGGCCGATGTACCCATTGCTGTGCCTAGCAGTTGAATAAAGCACAAATCTCCAAACTCGAAAATATTGTTTCTCATCACTAGTACCATAGCTTCTCTAACAGCGTCCAAAGGAAAACCCCTTGGCAGCCGTCCTCTGCTATCTAGATCATTGAGCCACCAGGTAAGCACTTGTATTGCGTGATCAGTATCGATGTTGTTGTACATTGCATTCGCATCAGTTGTAAACAATAGGGCGCCTGGCGGTAGAAAGAGATTAGCAATCTCATTCAAGACTTGCTGTGAATCCTTGACATAGGTTGGGACGAGGTGCTTCAACTTTTGAAGCCAATAGTCCAACCATTTGCTGACGTCATTAATAACAGTTCCTGCACAGCACACAATGGGCCGGCATTTCCACGGGAACTTGTGTACTTTGCATGTCATACGGAATCTGGCAAGCTTGTCAATATTACGTCTCCCTGCACGTCCAAGAAATGTAACCTCAGCTTCACTAAAGCAGACCCATTCTTTTGGTGATTCTCGCTCGCCTGGCGGGCTGTATTTACAAAACCATCTCCAAAATTTGTACATGAGTCCTCGTTGAAGTGCATTTGCTGTAGCACGGGAGAGTTGACGGTAGTTGGCGGTGTTTGAGAGGTGCTCTTGGCATCCTCTTAGGATATAGTACTTCCTTTCTAAGATGCAAGGGCCGAGATTTTTATCACCTTCAACAACGATGTAGAGATCATTGTCTTTGAAGAATGCAATGAGCTTCCACTGGCTGTAGGTAATATTCCTGGAAGGCTTACGTCGTCTATTAATAGACAGTTGCTCCTTTCGTAGCTCCTTCTCAAAATCCACAATGGCTTCTTCTATTTCATCAGAAGCTGGATCAAATTTGTAATCTGACTTGATATATAACGTTTTGATGTAGTCTCCATCGCCAGCGNGCTGGCAAAGGATGATGTATGTAGTGGCCTTCGACGGTCAACTCTCCGTTATCTTCGATGCTGCGTTCATCAATCCATTGAATTTTGGACAAGAACACACCCGAGAGCCTACCGATTAGCTGGGGGTCCACACACGTTCGGTTGGGGCGGAAGGATACACCAATTTTCGACTCGTTGGGGACGTGAAAAATCCGAACTACATCAGCAGCAGTGGGAGAATTTGCGTTGACTTTGATGGTAATAGGATACTGCGATGATGTTGCATTCTGATGTGAGGACTGTTTTGCAAAATTTCGTAGGATGGGAGTGGGGATGATGGCAGACGGTATGAGAAATCTTGCCAAGGTTATTACGAAGAGGAAGATTAGAGCTTGCCATTGCTTCTTTATCTTGCCGCCGTCGAAGGCACAAAAAAGGTTACCATTTTTCGGTTTTAGTTAGGTCTTGATAATGGTGGGCTTATGCGAGTCACTTTTGTCGAGTTTTATGTTGTGCCAAAAATAATCAACACTAAAATAAAAGGCCTTCTCATTCACAGCACGCTCACAAAACGATCTGACAACCATGAACATTATCAACGAGCTCCCAGTCCTCTCTACATTGTAGAAGCCATGCGAAAATGGAAGAATCGCGAATCATTCCGATCGAATGAGAATATTTATGTAGTTCGCGAAGAGGAGAATCAAGAACAAGCATTAGTTGCAGTGGTGAATTCTCCACAGTCTAATTTCGATTTTTTATTTATCATTTATTCGCAAGTGCCAAAAGAAAGAAGGTCGTCAACTGTGATAGAAATCTTGCCAATCGATTTTCGGGGATAAACAATTTCGATTCGGCTGTGAATAAGCATCTCATGAGATGAATTACTTTTATTACTGAAGTGCGTCGACAAGAGACGATTTTGAATGATGCATTGTGTTTTGCATCGATTTAACATTTCACTGTCGTGTAATCTCAATCTCGTGGTTTGATTCAACATGATATCGTTGGTTACTTTTGAAGGATCTACGAATGATGCTGGCCGTTTACTTGGAAATGATGTTCTTATGGCTAGATTGGATGAGTTATCATTGGAAATGCTTGAGTATGCCGCATAGAATTCGGAATTCGGAGCTACGTCGCTCTCTATGTCATGTTGAATCATTACATACATGACACAGTCGACAATGACAAGATAACCTGACATCTGAAATGGAGAAGCTGGAAGGTTGTATATTGAACGGATTGGATCCCAATCTTCACGAGAGGCAACTGGAATTGATTGGAGTTTTATAAACATATAAGTGAGTTCAAGAGATTGAGATTGGATCAAGATTATTAGCAGATTATCATTTCATAGAGCGCCCAAGATCATCAGAAACAAAGGAAATCATCGAGAGATGTTCACATGTAACTCTTATTGCTCGTTCCCCGTTCCATCATTACTATTTACATAAGCTCCTTCTTCCCAAACCCTTTCTTCGTCGCTTTCTTCAAAAGAAGTCCAAGCCTCTCGCGGGATTTCATCTTTCCCTTCACATGGATATGACCCACAATAACTGTAATATCGTCAGTTCTCTCTTCATTCGCACACCATCTATTGAAAGCCTTGCCCACGAGCTCTCTGCAAGCATCGGCTGGGTCTTCATACTTCTTCACTACAGCCCCAATCTCGTCATTGGGGACGAAGTCAAAAACTCCATCGGAACCTAGAACGAATGCCGCACCAGCAGAAGGAATTGGAAAATGTTCACACTCTGGGTCGGCAATCACTCCAAGCTCTTTTGCCATAGAATCTCCAATGGAGCGAGTAAAAGCAGTACCTGGCCCTTTGCTGCAGATGACAAAAAGATATAACGTCGATGTGATTAGTAACTACTGCCTGTCTCTTACTTTTAATGCAATCTCACTCACCCGTCCTTTGACCAAATGCGTTTTTGTTGGAAGTTGATAGAGTTAGGATCATTATTGGTGTCATATTGATCAGAAGTCATCACTACTCCTCCATGAGCTTCGATCCTCTTAATTTCACTATCTTGATCTGGTGTGTGATCCTGAGTGAGCATGAGCTGCTTGACAATGGTGTCATTGCCCTCGTTGATGTGCTCCACCAACAAACAGCGCGAATCACCCACATTTGCAACGTGGAGAAAATCTTTCGTGACAAACAGAGAAGTTGCAGTTGTTCCAGATTGGCTGGCGTCAATTCCAATGTCTCCATTCACCAGTTGCATTGAGGCTTCGTGATAGGACAAAGATAAGAGATCCCTGATGTGAGTAGATTTGTCAGAGAGTGTATTGATATTTTGCATCTCCTGAACAAAGAGAGATTTAACCGTCTCAACTGCACTTAAGGCACAATCATGACCGTTAGGGCCATGACCATCAAACACAGCAAACAAGACCCCAGATTTGTGATTGGCTTTTTCTGTCACAACTTCGCCTCCAATGAAAGCATCCTGATTTGGCTTATTCCTATCAGTTGGATAATATCCCGCTTGTGACGCAGCAGCAAAGGTAATGGAGATACCGCCATCGATCTTGAGAGTCTGAGTATCCTGCAGCTTGAAGCGATCTGCAACTTCTTCATCATGCTGAAAGCCAACAACAGAGGCATTCATTGGCCATTTGCGAAACTCAAATTTTTCACTTGACGTTCGCTCAATGCCTTTCAACTGAACAGAGCCAATGTTATCAAGTGCCCAATCAATATCTTTGATTGATGACTGGATGAATTCCTCATCATAATGCTCAGACGCTGTCCTCTCTAGCACTGCTGCTTGGATTTTACGCCTTTCTAAATCTGCAGGATTATCAACTGCCAAATCGGCATTCATCTTGGCAATGAGTTTCTCGTTTTCAACAGTATACTCATGAATCAGTTCCTCTGTGAAATCAATCCGATCTTCCTTATTGTGAATCAAATCTGGCTCGTACCCAAGTCTTTTCATCTCGTTAAAGGCGATCGATTCCACCAACCTGATATCCTCTTCCTTCATTTCCTTCGCCCACTTCTTAAACTGACCTGCAAGGAATGAATCTCCCCGTGTCAAATTTTGGAATTGATACGATAACCGTCCGGCAATTAAAGACTCCCGACCTTTCTTGGCCCCAGACACAACGTCATTTTCATCCTTAATGACGATAATGCTGCCGCGTCTCATAGACCGGCAAACATCTCTTGCTCCCATGAACTCAACAACCTTAGCAACTTGGTGTTTCTTGTCCCCAAGCACCTCCTCGTAGCATACTTGATGAATTAGATCCGGATCAGAGTGAAGAATGTGCATTGCAAAGTTTTGCAGCTTGGACCACTTCTTAACAATGGCGAATGGGTGGCAATCGCCGACGGGTGTCTTCATGAAGGATAGACAGACATCGCGAGGGTCACGAACCAAGTAGATGTATCTGAGTCTTTCCTTGCCATAGAATGATAGTAAGATGTCATGAAACTGAGACATGCCCATCTATTAAAATTGATCGAAAGGCCAAAGACAAGTGAGTTGAATCGTTATGATGATGTGCGATTGTAACAGATGCTGACTTGTAATGAAAGTACATAAACTCACCGATTTACACATCCAGATCTACAAAGAAGAAGAGACAGAGAAAGTTAAGATATCGAAGGCGACGAAGTGAATTCTATCAACCCAACTCACCTTCTTTCCATTGGCCTTGGTCGTGGTACTCATAATTGCATCAAACACCGCCAACAAATAGTAGGAATTTTCAACTGTCTCCTTAATCTCGTTGCCACCCTGCATTGCAGTATACTTTTCTTTGAACCCGAAGCACGCAATAGTTATCATCACCTCCATGAAGATAGCATCTCGTTCGAATTCGATGGGACGGGAATGCAGATCTAGCCATTGCACTTGATTGTGTTCAACGAACGCACAGACATGATCAATAAGAATCTAAAGTTGGAAGCAAAAGCAGTTTCGATAAATCAATGAATTGGGAAAATATGTAAAGGGAGCTGTAATAAAATGTGGTGGTATATATTGATCTACTCTGTACACACCTTGAGATTGCTCTGCTTAGATAAATCTCCATACTTCTCCAATCGTGGCATAAAGTCTCTCATAATATGAGGCGGGTGGGGAGCAATCAAATCCTCGCGTTCAGATAACATGGTGCGAAGCCAGTTCGATCCTGAACGTTGGCATCCAATCATGAAGAATACTTGAGAGGTGGTGGATGCATCATCTGTATTTTTGGGTTCAGAGATGGGCTTAGTTTCGTTGTCACACTCAAACTCATGCTGTTCCGGGATTGATTTGAGTAGGTCATCCTTATTGCCATTACTTCGAGACATAATGCTGGTTGTAGATATAGATGCAAGAGTAGATAGCCCAGCTGAGATATCAAAAATCTATGGAGACGGTTTTTTGTGACGTGAATCTGTAGCATTAAAAGGTGTGTATTTTACTTTCCGAGCAGTACCAGTACGAGGACAGACCACGACCAACCAATCTCACGGAATCTTTGGGATTCTTCCAATTCCAACTGAAGTTGTTAGAGTGAGACCACAATAATTCGCAACTCCTTCGCTAACCTTCCACCACTAACGCACGCAGGCGTCAGAGTAGGGTACCATACAGTATGGTAGTGGGTAGTGGGTGGCACTATTATGGCTGTTGCGCGAGCTATGGCAGATTCTCTATGGGGAAAATAATATCTTGCACTGCGCGCAGGGTACCCTTGAGATTTTGTACGCCAGTTTCACGCAATTCCTGGTCAGAGTAAGCCAAGTTGGCGGACTTTTTCCTAGCTAAATCCAGTCCTCATTGCTTTGCGCTAGATAGTAGAGTTGGATGGACAGGATTTTGAGGTTTGGGGAAAAAGTCCGCCGAGTTATCGACGGACAGACAATTGCTGGCATACTTTTTCCGAGCTGAGGTTTCTTGTAATTTCACTAACAATTGCGAGTTGTTCAAATCGTGAATGGGACAGACCGACACCAGGACCACCAATCTCACGGAATCTTTGGGATTCTTCCAACTGATGTACCTAGTCCACGACTAACAGGTTTTTATTCTTGTTTCAGGTTAGAGTGAGACCAGAATAATTCGCAACTCGCGAATAACCTCCCACCTCCTTCCACCACTGAAAAAAATGGTGTCTCTCTCACAATGAGCTGGAATTCGGGTCCGTCTCCAATCCATCCTCTCACTCATGTGTTAAGTACTAATAAGTGTTAACCCCCATATGGTACCATCCCTATCTACCTGGCCGCGGCCGCGCGAGCTGAAACTGCCTTTGGTCAAAAAAAATAGAGCAAGATCTGGATCAGTCTGGATCTGCTGTTTTGCTTTACCATGACAGCCTCTGCCACTGACATCGGAATTCTCTCAGCATGCTCCTTCCTCGGCAGCGTCGGAGCAGCATTGACGGGCTTCGGGCAAGCCATCATCTTTCTCTTCTTTTGGCAGATCATAGAGTTGGCAGGATATGACGGTGATTTCAAGAGTGCTGTATTCATACAAGCACTTTCGCTATTCAGCATGCAGCCCATCGTTCTGTATAAGGCTCGCGTGTGGGCGAATGCCGATCGTCGTGTGCTCTGTCTTTTCGTGCCCATTACTCTAATTTCAACGCCGCTGGGACAGTTGGTCAGTTCGCGTGTGCCAACAGACCTTATTCAGGCTGTGGCCGGATTCTTGGTCATGTTCGTTGCTTTGTGGGAATTGTATAGTAAAAGAAATTGGTTCATGAATCTATGCAAAAAGAATGATGTTGCAAAACAGGAGGGTGTCAACAATGAGAGTAGCGAAGGAAATATACAAACTGAGCATGAACAAACCGAGCATAAAGAAGGAGAGACTGATGCTGATGTTCAACAACAATTAGATACTAATCCAGAATCTCTTAATGAAGACGTTATAACAGAAGAAACAAACACAATCAACAACAGCGATAGGCACGATGTGGAAGCAACAAGCACAACAATCACACCTTCTGCGTCAATGCCACAATCTAATGACGCAGAGAGGAATGCACCGAGCGTCACAACTTCAGAGGCACCACAATTCAAAGCCGGTATCAACAAGGCAACATTCATAACTCTCCTAGCAGGAGGTGCTAGTGGATTTCTAGGGGGAATGGTTGCAATCCGTGGGCCTCCGTTAATATTCTATTTCCTCCACCCTCCCTATCCAATTTCCTTCGATAAAAATTCTCAAAGAGCAACAGGCGTCGTTATCATGTTTTGCAATGTGTTGATGAGGGAGATATTTTATTTGGTTGATACCTTCTCGGGAAGTTCGTCCTCGGGAGACATCGTTTTTGTCAAGGAAGACTGGGTACTATACCTTGCAGTGATTGTGTGTTCTATCGCAGGAAGTTTGACTGGCAGCAAGCTATTTGAATTTCTGAAGGATTCCAAAGATACAATCCGAGGTATTCTTGCTGTGTTTTTGTTGTTATGCGGTGTAAGCCTTTTGTTCTCAGCTTTCAGATAGAGCCTGTGGTAAATGAGTTGTTGCTACAAATAATGATTGATGGTGTTACCTTTGACTGTGGTAATACATTCGAAAAGAATGGGTAAGATGGAGACACATAAATAAGCAAATCAGCTTGAAACATGTCCTGACAAAGAATCTTGAATCTTCAAAACGGTACAACATTGCTACATAAAAGATCAATATTCCTTTTGTTTAGAAACTTAAAATGAATACTTAGACACAATTCCCCTGAACCATTTTGTAAGGTGGTATCGGCCTAAGAGACTTTACCACAATTCCGAACATTCAAAACGTAATCCAATACGTTGTGTCAGACCCTCTTGTTTTCTTGCAACTCTCGGGGTAGACGATTTCCTTAGCTTTGGGATGGTGCATCTGGCTGACACATTTCTCTTTATCATTTGGCTTCAGTTCGAATTTGCCATAGTTCTTTAGACCTTCGAACTTTTGTTTGGATGAATTGTTGCATGGTTTAACTTTGATGGGATTGCCCTTGCCAGTACCATCGGCTGTTAGACACATGGAGGGATTACTGGATGGATGAATTGTTTGACCACCAAAGATGAATCTTTGCTCCTTCGATGAATTACAATTGTCGATTCCTAAGAGAAACGCAGGATATTTTTTGTTCAGCATCGTGGTGCAATTGCATGATGTAATAACTTGAGAATAAAGTGCATAATTCTTTCTTCACTCACGGATCTTATCTCCACTGTCGCAATTATCAGCACACTCCATACACCAAAACCGTTCATTACTTGACTCTTGCCAGTTGAATCCCTCCTCCCAATGTAACCGTAGTCTGAAGCCTCCTACATAACCGCCCGGTACAGCTACTTGAGCGTCAGCTACGTCTCTAAGATTCGTTGCCGCGGATAGTGCTAACAGAATCGCGGTCTTTCTGTTGCACTCCATATTGCTATTCTTGGGCACTAATTGATGTCGAAGAGAACCTTAACGTGAGATAAATACTGGGTGGATAGTGTTATGCTGAGCCTTTTTTTTAGACTTCTCCTTTCTCCTGTCGAAATTTTCTGCCACGCCCACAAGACACATAGGTAATCATAAATACATGATACGCATAGCAGATACCTATCTAGGTAGCTAGCTGTTCGCTCCAGACCCGACCAATTGCCAGGATCCCGGCTGTGTGTGAATTGTGAATCAAAAGAGATAGACAGAGAAGATAAAGGGCCAACATGTGGTTTTTATATTAGAACCATTAGAACAACACAAAAAGGTTAGCTGCGATTCGTTATGTATAAAGAAACATTCATGTTATTGTTCGATACATTGAGCTGCTCATGAAAAATCTATTTAATTTTTGCATAGTTGACCTTGTTGGTTCTGCAACTTCTCTGTCCTGCTGTACCAAATGAAGAGCTTTGAATACAAAATGATTGCGATTAGAGTAAGAATTTCTGAACTTGAGTACCAGCGTCACAGAGTAAATACTGAATAGATAACTTGCCTATTCGCAAGCTATACTTGTTTGCCAGTGGATCCTCACTCGTATGGTATTGATGAGACCACTTCAGTATTGTGTCTCGACCACTTTTTGTCAACAATGCATCAACAGCAAACGCAGGTAGACCTGATTGCAGGTATATCTTATCCAGATCTATGCTATCCAAGTTACTCGCCAGAGCCCAAAGGCGTTCCAAGTCGAACATATCAAAGTCAGAACGTAATCTCAAAGGATATTCAAGAGGGCACGCCAAAGTAGCAAATGCCAAGACGATGGCAACAGATCTGTCTTTTCCTTGTGCACAGTGCACAAGCACTCGTCTCTTCTGTTGCAAATGATGGATTAAAAAGCATAACCCTACAGGCATCCATCTCTCAAGCTCTGATTTATCTTTTTTACCCTCTGAAACTGGCAGCATTAAATAGAAGCAAGCTCTTTGTAGATTGTCGGTTTTCTCTTTAATAGAGTCTGCCATGGATGTGTATTCCATCTCAGTAACATTCAATATTGCATCGAAATAATCCCAGCATTCGGGCGGTCTACCTGCTTTCCTACTTCCAATCCACAAGCTTAGATTGCCAATCTTATTGAAACATTTATTCGGATCAACATACTTGTCTACGTTAGAGACATTGCCGTCTAATGCTGCATCATTCTTTATCAAGACATCAATCAATGAATCAACGTCGTCATCTGTTAACTTCGGATTCAATATTTGTTCCCTGTTTGACCAAAATACTTGATCAGTCAATCCTCTACCCCATGTGGCATCATCATCTGCAGCACCGGGCGTGTAGTAGTAGCCTAGTGATGATAAATTGTCGTCGATATTCTCAATCCAGTTAATGTGATTCTTATTGTCATTTGCATATGTGCTTGGATTATGGCATACAATTGTAAAGTACTCGTCATCTTCCAATGAGCATGAATCACCATCACTCGCAACGGTAGATTCTTCTGACCTACCATTGGTCCACCACCGAGCTCTTAACGGCCTTTTCAGCAACTGAACCAATCTTTCCGGATGAACTATTGCCTTGCTATCATACAAAAGTTGCACCCTCGAATCAATCAGGTTGGAAATTAACTCGTGTTCATCACTCGACACACTACATGCAGGAGTGTACAATTTGACATCCCAACGAATCTCACGATGATCCACTTTCATCTCGATGCGATAACGCTTCACAATCCGATTCAGAACACAGCACCAAATCGGCACGGTCCTCGAAAAACTATCAGGCAGTAGTTTTCGAACCGAGGAGTCCACTAGATTACATCCCCCGTGTTCATGCAGTATCATGATCAGATGCAAATTCAATCGTTTTAGTGAGAAGTTGTACGTGCCGACATGTCCATCTGTACTTTTGAAATAGACAGGTGTTATGGTGCTGCCAGGGAGATACCATGAACCGCATTGTTTGTTGGGTATCCATGGCCATTGATTTTTAGGCTGATGTTTGGTTAGGGCTATGGCGTCATGGTTTATGGAGAGGAGACGGTGGCGTGCTCTGAGAAAACGAAATTTGATTTGTGACCATTTATTTTGACACTGAACATGATGAAATAATGAAAATAGGAAGAATAGCCGAATTCAATTACATACCTGTAGGCTACTTTGCGTTTTTGTCGGTTTGGTATGTTGGTGGTGCTGTCAGTGCTGGGGTTTGACACCAAGTTGTTTGACATCATGGTGAAACGAACGTTGATTGGGATAGGGATTTTAGTCAAATATGTAGAATGTAGAGGGCGAAAAATCATTTTGCAAGGGAAAGCTATGAAACCAAGGCTAAATTTTGCCTCCTAATTTATGGACTGGCGGGAAAAAATAAGATCCTTTCCTTTCCACAAATCCGTCCGTCGCAAGATCCGTCGACGAATAATTCGGCCAACAACAACCAACAAGTAGGTGGTAGTAGCAGCACCTATCCTACAGGGCGGCCAAGATGACGAAGTCCTATGGTTCTGTTGGCAATGGCGATCATCCCGTCTACTGTCATCCCACGTTAGGTAGCCTTGATACGTTCCCTCCGAAGTGCTTTCGCAGTTCTTCTCTTTCCCAAGACTCTCCCATGGATAACTCAGAGTCGAAAGCACAGCAACGGAGGCTGCAATGTCTCTCAACGCCGGCGACATTGCACAGTCCTCTTCTACGAAGACACTTTTCGTCTCCCGGAGACAAGATGAAGAGAGCTGAACATATGGCGTTGCCACAGTCCTATGATCCTTCTTTGGATAATGATGACGAAGATCGTGAGAATACCGCGGATGAAGCCAGCAAGAATGAAAGTAGGTACCGCCCAGTCTTCTCTATTCATTGTTTGACTTTGAACATGTCTCATTCATTACTCTACTATTTTGCAGGCTTCCTCTACTACATTATATATGCATTTGTTAACAGCGTCATGTGTCTCCCCTGCCTCTACGGCTATGCCGCAGTCATCTTCAACCACTCCGTTTTCCAACCGCACATCAATGCCTTATCAAAACTAGTTATCTTTAGTTCCGTCATTCACCAAGCATGCTTTTCTATTTTCTCATCATTACCATTCAGTATCGGTCAAGTTCAAGACGCCGGTCTTATATTTTTGAGTACCATGAGTAACAAGATTGCCAACAAGATTATCGAGGAAAGTGGTGGTGATATGGAAAGTGTTGCGGAGGAAGTTTTGTCGACGACTATTGTTTTGTTGGGCTTATCGACTGCGAGCTTAGGGATTGTGTTGATTTTGATGGGAAAGTTTCGCCTTGCCGATGTAGTGGCTTACCTGCCTCTACCGGTTGTTGGTGGATATCTGGCATTTATTGGTTATTTTTGCCTCGAAGCAGGAGTGGCCCTATGTATATCAGGGCACATCATGAAGCCCAGCGATTGGATTCAGCTCTTTGATAAGCGCAATCTTTTCCTATCTATTCCAGGTATCGTCGCTGGAATCGGGTTGACAGCAGTGGCTCGCAAATGCCAAGACGAAGCAATGTTACCGATCTCAATGGTGATGATTCCAGTGGTATTTTACTTTACGTTATTTTTTGGAGGCTTGTCTATTTCTGATGCTAGAGAACAAGGATGGGTGGGGGAGACTTCTCCTCCGGTACCGGTGACGGATCTATTTCATCTTGTCGATTTCAGCAAAGTACAGTGGCATCTGTTTGTGGATCTTATACCAATTTGGGCAGGTAAGGATTGTGAGTGAAACTTTTACTCAACGATCAACTCATAACTCACATAGGTTTTGTGATTTTTCATAGGGATGACGTTTGTTGTGTCATTCTCTTCCTGCTTAGACGTTGCTGCAATCTCAATGGACATGGGACAAGCATTAGACACAAATAATGAGCTCATGACTGTCGGCATATCTAACTGTAAGTGTTTTGAAATATTCTAATTGCAACATTATTCCAATGATACTTTTTGCACTGTTCAAAAATGACACTGCTCTTCTTTAGTTGTCTCTGGTCTTTTCGGCGGATTCACTGGATCGTATATATTCAGCCAAACTTTGTTCACGTACAGAACAGGCTGTACATCGCGTTGGATTGGTGTCTTGGTTGGGTTGAGTTTCTTAGCAGGTGAGTTGAGACCAGGTATACAAATATGATTACATTCGCGTAGTGTGAGCTAACTGCGATAATGATTTTCGCATCAGTTGTGATATCGCAGGTCAATTTCCTCGAAATTACACCTTTGTTTTTCTTGGGCTCGACATTAATCTTCATTGGTCTTGATTTAATGTATGAATGGATTGACGAGGTTCGTCATAAGGTGAGTAAGCTTTATATGTCATGAATACCCTGCTTGACTTATATTACAGTGTTCGGGTTCTAAATTTTTTGCAGCTCCTTTTGTCGGAATACCTTGTTCTTCTTGCTACTTTTGTGGCTATTCAATTCCTTGGCATAAGCGGTAAGTATTAGCTTTATTGACACCTTGATACTTTTGCCTTTTTTTTCAAAACTTCTTTGCCTGCATCTCATAAATAGGTGGCATTGGTCTTGGAATAATAGTAAGCACATAACATGATATCTCTTTCAGCTGCTGTATTTTTCTAACTTTCTTGTCTCGCATTCTTAGGTGGCGATTTTTGACTTCATGTTTACAGCTGCAACTGGGTCAAGCGTGGCGAAAATTCATAGACGATCATTGGCACTTTATGGACCCACGGAAAGAGCATTTATCGAGAATAATGTTTACAACGTGCAATATCCAAAGATTCTTATATTAGAAGGTATGTCATGGAATTCCTCATCTCTCTTGTATTTTTTTCTTAGTCTATTGCCTCACACTTCTTATTTTGTTAGTGAGAGGAGCTGTCTTTTTTGGCTCGTCCATTCAGGTGCTTAGCAACATATTGGATGCTGCAGGCATAGATGCTAGTATTGAAGAGAAGGAAGAGATTTCGCAACAGTCACTCATGAACAGTCCGAGAATTATGTCACCAGCATCCATGTCTCCTGCCAGTCGTAGAATGCACGGAAATGCAGACACAGACAAGAAAATATCTAAGTCTCACAAGCCTCGATTTCTAGTGCTTGATCTCTCATCGGTATCAACAGTGGATGCATCAGCAGCAAGAGGATGTTTTTTGCAAATTGCCAAGATGTGTGCTGTTCGTGGAATTGTTGTGTGTGCGGCTGGCTGTAATAGTAGGATTGACTGGATAATGGTTACTCATGATTGTGCAAGCCATTTTGAAGTGAGAGAAGTAATAGCTAGTGGAGCTGATCAGAAGATAATTCTGTTTGGTGACTTGAATGATGCTTTGCAATTCTGCGAGAAGACACTGGTGACTGAGACAATGCCAAACAACCTAGCATTCAAGGCTTTTGCTGGTCTTGCTAGTCCGTCTGGAGATTTGACTAGTATCAACTTAACAACGGCGTTCATTCATTACATAGGTGTCGAGCCTGAACATGCTAAAGCGTTGGAAGATTATGAGAAAAGTGGTAGATCTTTCCATGTAGAAGAAAAGTTTAAAGCCGGTGAAACAATATTTTCAGCTGAGACTAATTCTGATGGATTCTATATCGTTCTCTCGGGATGTGTTGTGGTGCTAAAAGATGGTAAAGTTGACGATGGAGCGATTTTTTCTGGAGCTGGAAAACAGCAAACTTCATCGAAGCAAAATATTGCTGAAAAGAACTTATCAGTTGGTCGCATATTTGGTGAGTACCTATCTAGTCATGCCCCATCATATTTTGTCATGCTCTAATTTTTGCTATAATAGGGTTCGTTGATTTTGTTTTACAGCGCCCACGAACATTTTCTGTCGTTGCAGGAGCTAATGATACAATTATTGCTAAGGTAAGTACTTCTCAATGTTATCTTTCAGTGATGTTCAAAAGAATCTTATGCTCGTGCTTCTGAAGTGTCATCGAGATGGTCTTGATAGTCTTAAAGCGGAAAATCATGCACTTTCCAGTATTGTTGACAAGGTTTTGTTACTCTGCAGCGTAGTAGAACTTGCATCCAGAGATCGTTATTGAGCAGAAGAGCTCTGGCTTATCTAATTTTTTGAAGTAGTTTCTTCCAAATCTGTAGTTTACTCAGTGCAATTGAAAATGTATGTCATTGTTGAAAATAAAAGAATACCATGGATGTGAGCAGCATCAGTGTACCTCGCCATTTTAGCTTCAGGTTCTAATTACTAATTAGTACTACTGTGACAAATAAAATAAGACAGAGTTTTTTCCTGCAACATAAAGGACCAGTCTTGGGAAAAAAGTGGTCCTGCTTGATTCGCACAGACAAACCGCATTAAGGTTCTTTCCCAGATTTAAATTCTGGCTGAGCCACAATTTTTTGACGACTGGAGGAGGAGTGAGAGTGAGTAGTAGAAATTTCTTGATCGAGGGAGTGAACATGAGAGTAGAAAATGTGAGATTTGAGTTCGCAATCTTATGTCAATATCTTGGGTTAATGCAGTGATACTAAAATGAAACTATCAATATGAGATATTATAGAGTTGTGTGAGTTTTGTGGCCATTAGAAAAAAATTCTATTCCCATATTCAGAATGTAATGAAAATCACATAAACATTTCATTGTATTTCAGGACAATTTTATCACTCAGTAATAATATGACCCTGAAGTCATCTTGTAGAGACCATTGTAGATGCTCAATTGAAATTCAAATCTAAACCTGGTATCAAAATATATCATAAAGACATTGGAATGGTCAAGCTGGTATGAACTGCCTCAATCATTCCAAACACACATGATCTTGATGTGAAAGGTAGGGGCCCAGGA
>JALLPH010001256.1:0-11216 GCA_036939855.1 Cyclotella choctawhatcheeana
GGGTTGAGATGCTGTGATTTGCCTGAATCAGTCAGTACACACTCAATCTGGGTGCGAAAAGTGGAGATATGTCAACCCTCAGCCATGACTCGAAAGTTTGATGTAGTGATCAAGTATAGACCTAAGTCAAATCTCAACCTTGTATTACCATTTATTATACCAATGGTGAGTTATTGTGAGGATCAAGCTGGTGTGGATTGCTGGATTTGGTCACAAACATAGTGAAAAAGACCCTTTATAAGCAACAAATGATATTGACAGACATTGGCGGAAAAAGTACCTTTAATGTCCAAAATATTCCCAATATTCCTGTTAATTTCAAAAAGTGTATACATAATATCTAATGCATAAAACATGTATAGAATGAAAATTATGCATGTCAATGATCCAAAATCACCACTTAAAGTCCTTTTATAAGTGAAAAAAAGGACAAAAACGACAAATTTTTAGCGTTTGTTGACAAAAAAGTAACTTTCAGGTCAATTTTTTTGGCCAAAATTTTTTGTACATACTCACGCATCCAGACTCTACAATACCCCAAAATTTTTTGGAAATCAGAGGACTTTTATTTTTTGCCTATTTATAATAGGCTCTGCACGCCCTATGTTTATGCTTTGAATGATGTAGAGGATAAAATGCAAAAGTGAATAATGTTATTGCTTGGTTAAAACAATTGTAATTGCAATGTGTTTTTATTTGATTTAGTTGAGAGTATTTGTGCTAATTTACATGATGGTGTTATGTATTTGCTCGGAGGACTATCTGAAACCATTGGTGTAGCTAGTGACAGTATGGCTTAAGGCTAGTAGCTAGTATGGCAAAATCATGATAGTCTTAAGACCTGTATACAAGCAAGTAAGTTCAACTAATCATGTCTCAATGTCCTATGAGCAAATACAACAACAGCCTTGGGATGGACGAAATCGGCCATGGGGTCGCTACAAACCAACATCCTCCACAGTGATGGTAAGTGGGTGCAGGGACGGAGCAAACCAGAAATTTCTTACGAGTTCCTCCTTACGGGGTATCCAGTATCCAGTACCAGCGCAAATAGCTTATTGCACTCATCCTGGTTGCACTATGAGTCTAGTGTGTATTGGATCACCTTTGGGTAAAGCAATCAGCTACCTCTGGAACACAGAAACAGAAGTATTGAATGTTGTATATCATTTCAGTTCTGGGAAATACTGTCTGTGATATGTAGGTCATTTTTCATTCTGTATCCAGGCTGGTACTAAAGTTGGCAGACGGCTGCTATATTATTAAACTTGACCCCGAGGATCAATGGGAGCAAACTAATAGAGGAACCAAATTACTTTACTTAATATTTACCCGAAAATTTATATAGTGTTACTTTACTGATAAACCTGTCCTGGATATTACCTCATATTACTTGATTTTACCAGTAATTACTCCATTTTATCCATATTAATTATACCGAGTGATTTGGTTCCCAGGAACCACAGAGAACATTGTTGAACACCTATAGCAGGTCCTGCCTTTCTCCGCAGAGAAACGCAAGACAAGAGAGAACAAAGGCCTTACGGATGCACTCACAATCTAATTTATAAGTGCAATCGATAGTTTGTATTGAGGTTTCAATAAACAAATGATTTATTTTACCTCTGGCGACCAACACGTGAGACTTGGAGGAATTGTTGATCTGATTGTGCCGTTTATTTACATGGAATTGGGTTCTTCTTTTCCCAACCTCCCTCCCTCCTCCCTGGAATTTCTTTGATTGTGTTCTACTGAGTTTGATCATTCTATCGTTAGGGTTTGTCTAAATAGAATTGGTATTGTGACCGTTTGATGTTGTGGATGGAGGTTCATTCAAACGGTGAAAAGCTTATTGCTGTTTGTGCATTCCTTATTCAGGAGCAGCACATCTTCATGGGTCCTTCGCGCTATTTCAGACTTCAGATAATGTTATTTTGCTCTTTCCATTACTTCTACAAGAAGTATTTGCATTGTCAATTTCCAGCAGGTCCGCATTTGTGACTCGGAGAGAAAGAGAAAAACTCCTCATACCAGTTTTGTTTTGGGTTGCCTGTTTGGATTTTGGATTGGAGATGGATGAGGATATTCACCTCAGTATAATATCCTTCATGCATTCAAGTCCCTTTATTTTGTTTCATACTCATATTTGTGTCCTACTGAGTGCAGCTGTAAAATAAACGCGCGAGAATCGTCATCTCTAATCCTTCTCTAATTTCAATGTTATTTAGTTTGATCCCATGGTATGGTAGGAGGTAGGCACACATCAAGTAACTATGTAACCTGCTACCTATCCAGGATAGTACCATAGTCGATACTTATAGTACTATATCATTCAATTTCCCCCTAGATACACCCTTCATTCGCCATTCAGATCCGTCCACCGTCCACCAGCACAAACCAGCAACCATGTCGACGGCCACAAACGCCAACGAAAGCTACTGCACTTTCACCCTCGCGTCCGACACCACGGCGGGGGGACTCCCCAGTCAAGAGGAAATTGCGAAGCAATTGGAGAGCACTGATCCCAAGGTGTGTTATTTTTTCAATGAAGATATCGTTAAACCGTTGATTCACGGCGATATGATGTGCCAAGATGGGGGCTGTTCATTAATTGCCAATTATGCACAGTCTAAAGGGGGAATCTCACATCTTCATCTCTCTCTCTCAACCTGAATAAACTTCCTCTCTCTCCAGATCAAACGCCACGCCCTTAAAGCCGCCATCATGGCTATGCTGGGGGGCGAGGCCATGCCGCGGATTCTTATGCAAGTTATCCGTTTCTGTATCAATTCCGATGATAAACCATTGAAAAAGCTATGCATGCTCTATTGGGAGGTCGTGCCCAAATATCAAGAACCCAGCAGTGATGAGCTGTTACGTGCGGCGAGCGGTGGTCCGCCCGTGCAGAGGAAGCTACTCCCCGAAATGATTCTGGTGTGTAATGCCCTGATGAATGATTTGAATCATCCAAATGAGTTCGTGAGGGGATCCATGTTACGGTTTCTGTGTAAAGTCAAGGATGAGGAGATTCTGGGGCCACTCATCCCCAGTATTAAGGCATGTCTCAAACATCGTCATCAGTATGTTCGGAAGAATGCGGTATTGGCAGTGTTTCATGCACATCGTTTGCATGGGGAGAATTTGATCCCCGATGGACCTGAACTCGTGGGAGAATTCATTGCCCAGGAGACGGATATGGCAGCACGCCGTAATGCATTCCTCATGTTGTACAACGAGTCAGAGGATTTGGCAATTCAATTCCTCGCCAGGAATTTGGACGATGTGTCCAAGTTTGGGGATGGATTTGCACTGTTAGTTTTGGATTTGACGAGGAAAGCCTGTAGGAGGGATCCTAATCAAAAGTCTCGTTTCGTACGTGTCTTGTTCCAGATGCTGTCGTCCAGCTCGGCTGCTGTTTCGTATGAGGCCGCGTGGACATTGATTAGCTTGTCCAATTCTCCCACTGCAGTGAGGGCTGCGGCTGTGACATACACCACCCTTCTCAATTCTCAAAACGATAATAACGTCAAGATGATTGTTTTGGAAAGGCTTGAACAACTTAAAAAGAAGAACTACAAGATCTTGCAGGAGTTGCTCATGGATATCCTACGTGCTCTCTCTTCCCCCAATCCTGACATTTGCAAGAAGGTGCTGGATGTGGCCATGGCTCTTGTAACATCCAAGAATGTGGGGGACGTTGTCACCACTCTCAAGAGGGAGGTTGCCAAAACTACTCAAGAGAGTTCAGACTCGTCTGAAGATAAGGGCAAGGTCTACCGCAACATGCTCATCCAGGCCATTCATGGGTGTGCCGTTCGTTTCCCCGATGTGGCCGAAACTGTGGTTCATACCCTTATGGACTTTTTGGCGAGTGATGGGGGGATGCAGGTTATCATCTTTGTCAGGGCCATCGTTGAAAGGTACCCTGATCTTCGACCAGCTATTCTTGGTAAGCTTATTAATACCATTGATCAAGTGAGCAACTCCAATGTTCTGTGTGTCTGCCTCTGGATTTTGGGTGAATACTGCGAGACATTGGACACTGTTAAAGACGCCTTCGCGACAATCACTGAGGAATTGGGAGAGGCCCCCTACATTGTTCAGGCTGAGGACAAAAAGGCTCAAGAAGCTGCTGCCGCAGAGGCAGCCAAAGGTCCCAAGATGGTGACAAAGAACGTAGTCCTTTCTGATGGAACTTACGCTACTCAAACCGTGTATTCCGAACCAAAGGTCAATCTTGCTTCTTTGGATAAGACCCCGCACTTGCGTAAACTGATTATTGGTGGAGATATCTTCCTGGGAGAAATTGTTTCTTCCTGCCTTACAAAAATGTGCCTTCGTGCTCCAGATGTTGGTATGGATGCCGTTAGTGTCAAGGGTATGTCTGTCAAGGCCCTCCTTGCCATGTGTGGTATTGTTAAAATGGCTGAGGTTACTGTTGGAGCTCAGAAGTCAAGCTTGGCTGATTGCCAGGAACGAGTTTCTCTTTGCTGCCGTGTTCTCCTTGATCCCAAGGCTACTGCGCTGTTGAAAAAGACAATTCTTTCAGAGGGGAAAAATAGCTTTGCTGTCTTTTTGAAGAATATTCAAGATAAGGAGATGAAAGATAAGGAAGATGCCGATGACGAGGTGGTTGCGGCTCAAGCAGATGATTTGATTCATTTCCGTCAGCTTCGTTCCATGACTGCTCAAGGGGGAGATATAGATCTGGATGATGGGACTGATCTTGCACGCGCTGCGGGTTATGCTGACGGGGGTTCTTTGCTCAGTAATGAATTACGTCATGTTTACCAACTCAGCGGCTTTGCTGATCCAGTTTATGCAGAAGCCTTTGTGACTGTGCACGAGTACGACATTCTATTGGAGATTCTTCTCATCAATCGCACTCCAAGCACGTTGGCAAACCTTACGGTAGAACTGAGTACCATGGGCGATATGAAGATCGTCGAGAGGCCACAAAGCCACACAATTGGACCTTTGGATCAAATGACCATTCGCGCTAGTATCAAAGTGTCATCTACTGAAACTGGGCACATCTTTGGAACAATTGTCTATGAGGACGCAGCTACCCAAGAGAAAGGCTACATTAATCTCAATGATATTCACATGGACATCATGGATTACATTCGCCCCGCCACCTGTACTGATGAGGTGTTTCGTTCCATGTGGGCTGAATTTGAGTGGGAAAATAAGGTTGCCATCAGTACTTCTATCAAGGGTTTGGTCGAGTTCTTGGATCACATTGTCTCGTCTACGAACATGACTTGTCTTACTCCTCACGATAGGAATGAGAAGGGAAGTTTTCTTGCAGCGAACCTTTATGCCAAGAGGTAAGTAATAGCTGACTTGATAAACTTTGTATGAACCCTGGTTTCGTGTTAGACACTGTCCACTTGCTACGTCAGCGGTCTGTTACTACCTGGGGATATTGATGTCTTTTGATTACGAGTACACCGACAAGGTGTTGTTTGTGATCATTCAGCGCTTTTATTGCAAACCACAATTTTGTTGCCTCATCAGTATTTTGGTATCATGGTGCTGTTACATCTCACATAACTAAACTTGCATCATTCTTCAAATTATTATGAAATATAGTGTGTTTGGTGAAGATGCTCTAGTCAATGTTTCAGTAGAAAAGAAGGACGACAACGATGGAAAGCTTGCTGGATACATTCGTATTCGATCCAAAACCCAGGGGATTGCATTGAGTCTTGGAGATCGAATCACTAATGTTCAACGAGGATTGGATACCATCAAGAAGTAATTTTTTGGCAGTTGGTTGTTTGGAGTTTTATGGTGGATGGTTTGAAATCACGGAAACAAAAGTGCTTGTCCCAGAAATAGTTATTATGTGAAGAAGATAAGATAAAGTGGAAAGTAATAATCTATGGTTTGATGCAGTGAAGTCTCTTGATTCTTGATTGTTAAAATTGTCGGAAGTTGGAAGGTTATCCACGGTAACTCAGCTAGTTAACACTATTCATCAGGCTTGCCCTTGATCTCTATTTTGTACTATTAGATATCGATGGGGGCTTAATAGAAAGTGCCACATAGGAGGAGCCTGAAGAGGCACTCCGCTTCCACTTTTCTGTTCCCGTTTTGGTTGCCGCAACAACTTCTTCAATACATTTATAATGCATCACCTCCACCATCCCCGACACAGTGTGTGTTTATGGAGCATCCTCCTGCTGTCTCTTTCGGCACCTCATCCAACGCTGTCCTTCGATACTTCTGACCTGCCGCCATGCTACACTCCCTGCGAAAATAACTATTCGGGCGAGGAGGCAGTTCCCGGCACGGACTGCAAATTGTATCATGTTTGCTTCCAGGGAGAAATTCGTCAAAGAGTGAGATGTGGGGAAGATATGTTGTTTAATCCTTACACCAAGTATTGCGACTACAAGTGGCTTGTGAGGTGTGATTTGGAACCCACGTGTCCACCCACATTGAGTCCAAGTATCAGGTGAGATAGATAGTTGCTGCCATTCCATTCAGTTTTACTGTATCAAATAATATAAATGGCGTGTCACTACTTAGTCCAACAGAATCGCCTTCGGATAGCCCTACAACGGTGAGTTTCTTTTCTGGACGAGTTAGACGCTTCCAAGTTATATCCATCTCGTCATTTTGAACTAACTAATTCGCTTTTGCAAACTTTTTTGCTTCGAATGATGAAAAACAGTCCCCGACAAAAGCACCATCCACCAGTCCAACAACAACGCCAACTGATACTCCTGTAAGTGCGACACTTTTATTCTTGGATACAACCATGCTATACATTATCTATTTTATTGTGTACTCGTTGACTCATGCATCATTAATTCAACGTTTTCCACACATCCTAAGTCCTTCACGCCAACATTTGCGCCAACATACTCTGAATTCACCATGCCATTAGTTCGTCAAACGCAATCCCTCCTTGAAAAGTATGTATTCATATCTTACACCTCTGCTGGCATAGCATACCCCAGTATTAGATATACTTACGATGGTTTCATCAAGGGCCTTAATGTAATGTCAGTAAAATCATCTGTACCAAACTATGAATTCTTACTGGGCAACGACGATCCAAATGAAGCTATTTATGGTTTGGTAAACTTAGGTGCATTCCTGGCTAATGCCATGGTGGAGAGTATACAATATGATACATGTGACGAATTGAATTGGCAGGCAGTGGCAGGGCGATATGCCATTAGTAATTCATGTGGACAACAGGGTAGATCGTATCAAGATGAAGTTTGCGAAACAATGTATACGTGTCCAGTGGATACAGAGATGAAGACTACGGCAGTTGATTCGGGAAAGGGTGCAAGAGACCCCCCTCCATTTACTTGCAGACCGGGTAGTGGTATTGGTTATTATTCGGGGTATTGGGCTACTTCTACAGGGTCAGAAATCACCGACACACCCTATGCAAGTGTTACTGGACGTACAGATGTAGAAGGATGTTGCTGGTGGGGACGTGGTGCTTTGTTAACACGAAACGTATGCAACATTGGCAAAATCAATTATTTCATTGGAAGCAAAGCTGCCGAAGACGGAAGAGAATCTCTCTATCCCAATACAAATTTCTGCAAATTCCCTGAAGCTATATGTTCAAGCAATTTTTCAGATGAAATGGTATGGACTGTGGCCATGTTTGAATGGGCAGACCGCGTCCAAAAATATCAAAGTAACGAATGGACGTATGATGATCGAATACGAAAATTCGTGGACGGTGGAATGACAGATGATTCCTTCATAATGTCAGTGGCTAGAGTTCTTACTAATGGATGTCATAATGTGGGCTGTTCCACAGTAGAAGTACGTATGAAGGATCAAAGAAAGGAAAATTTTTATTTGATTATTAATGACATTTTCAAAGTCAAATTTTTTAAGACACAAAAACCATCGAGGTCACCAGTTCAGAAGTCAAAGCCATCAATATGGACCGCGACATCATCAACTTCGTCCACTGATCGGGCTCCTGCAGAAAGTTGGCCAACACCTGCAGTAAGTAGTATGACCCCGGATCCAGATTTGAGCCCCCCTACACCTTCGCCAGGAGAGATTATATCAAGTTACGAACCAACCTCATTTGATGCATTGCTAATATTGGTGGAAGGGAACTCTGCATGGGTAGGACAATGTAGTTTGGTTTTGTTGGTATTCTCTTTGATGGTCTCTATAATATATTTCGCCTAGAGTATGATTATTGATTTCGGCAACTCCTTAAAAACCCATCAGAAAAAATGGCTGTCAATCGGAGCACCTGCTATACCTCCAAGAATTCACAGTATGTGAGTTGGCAATAGCTAAACTTCACAATAGCCAAAGTGTAGTGACTGATTTCAATTTCTGATGTACTGATGCAAGTACCTAGTTGATCCTTACTATGGTACTTTGACCAAATAAATAAAAATCTATGATTTACCCAAATTTACCTTTGAACTCTTTCTTGTTGCTACAATCTCATATCACTGATAGAGGCAATCTGAAAAGTTTCAGCTTGACTTATAGCTGATATTTGATGTTGCATTTTGCTACCCTGTGGCACAAGGAGCACAAGCACAAGGAGCACAAGCACAAGCAATGCATCCATTGAGCATTTGTAGGGTTGTGACTGCCATATGACCGCATTCAATATAATTATACTAGGTCATTCACGTACAAAAGTGGCCAACAAGACACACATCATTGGCTTTTGCAACAATGGAAGAATCCAAATTGGATCAAAATCGCTGCTTGTTGTTGAATGCGGATATCTGGTCAGTATACAATGCGTTTAGTTTTCTTGTATTATTCATTTATTGATCACAAGCCTAAAACTACTTAATTCATATAATTACCATTGAAAATACCCCTGTAGAATGATGCCCCAAATCTGCCAATGCACCTGTGCCTTCCTTGTATGGTATAATACTGGTTACCTTCTGAAGGTTGAGCTATCTGATCTCTCAGCCCAAAAATTTCAGGGCTCAGGGCTTACGCTTATGTGGTTCCGTGGCCGTGAATGGGGTCATAAATTAATAAAAAAACGTAATGTTCCCAACCACACAGATCAAATGCCCATGCTCATACCCAATGCTGCTCAAAGCTCCGAAGCAGAGCCATTCGCATCAAACAGCATGTCTTGTCTCAACCAACATATATGTTCCCTCGGCTATCCTTCAAATGTATTTACAACAAACCTCTATATCAATACTCAATACTTCCATCTAAGAACAGAATTTATAATTATAATCAAGACTTTTTAAAATCTTAGTTGTATTAGAAAAACAGACCGATTATTCAGGAGGAGGAGGATCCAAAAGGCCCTTCAAGAAATCAGCAGACATAAAAAGTTAAAGGTAATTACGTATGAAATGTGTGTGTTTACCTTGATTTTTATTTTTTCCGGACAGGTAATTTCATATTGTTTACTGGCCGTTACTTATGCGAGAAGATATAAGAAAAAATCTTGAGCGGCTGCTTCATAATCAATATTATAATCTACATTGGCTGCATTGATTGAACTTATGAATTAGTGGAATGAGTAAGGGTGACAGCTACACATTGGGGAATTCAAACTCCTATTAAGCTTGAGTCGCTGTGTACTAGTGTGTAGTGTGTGCATTGTATGCACTTCCTATCAACAATCAATCACTAGCCTCCGCTGCGCTCCGGCTAGCCCTCCAGGATCCCCCAATACATATGACATAGACCGAAGATAGATAAAAGAAAGAAGATACCTTTGTGGGTATCTTTCACACACTGCCCATCTGCTGTCTGCTGTGGTCTCTGGGATCCCCATAAGACGCAGTCCATTGCTGAAAATCTGAAACCACAAAACCACATTATCCTACCTTGTCTACCCAGATTTCTTTCCCTGTCCGTCGTCCGCAGGGGTAGGATTTTCTTCTTTGAGGCCAGGTTGGAGTCAAGCCTGGCCTCAAACAAAAGATACTACCCCCGGGATACGGGTTTGAGTATTCTGCGAACGGTTCAATCAATCAGAAAGGATACCTATATTTTCTAAGTTTGGCCATAGTAATAAATTCAAATATAGTATCTTAAGAAAGTTTCTGTTCAACCCGATTTCAAATCACAGCCTTCGCAATATCATCGGTAGGGTTGGGTGGGGGAGTTTTTTTTCAAAATTGGTTGGACCTGCACACCCCCCAAAATCCTACCCCTGAGGACGACGGACAGGGAAAGAAATCTGGGTACGATAATGTGTTTTTGTTGTCTTATTTTTTTCAGCAATGGACAGGGCCTAATATTATTTACATAGCATAAATAATAAGATAGATAAAAGAAAGAAGATATGGGGGGTATCTTTCACACACCGCCCACCTGCTGTGCGTGGTCTGTATCAGTAGGTAATTTGTAATTTTTAAGCGACAGAAATCTGAGAACTTAGTTAGTGCACTTTACTAGTGGATGGCAGTGATAAACATTAATAACTGAATATAATACATATCCGGCTTGTAAACAATAGCATTAGAGTGCCTTTACAAGGTTAGGCTGTAATGATTGGCCAAATTAGTCCACAAGACCAACATATGACAATGGATCGGTCGACGATTTGGCCCTATTTTCCTTGATTTTCATCGCACCCCCCCCCCCAATTTTGACGATTTAGGTGGGCTGCATGGCCTTTATTGGGTCACTAGTCCTGCAAAGCTCCCAATATTAGTATATAGTATATTGGGGAACTAGAGATTTGAGGTTGAGGTTTTTATTAAAAGTTTTTTAATGTGCCAAGTGTTGGACTGTTGCTGCTTTGCTGCAAAAGTCCCCCCTAAAGCAGTGCAATTTGATCGATCACTGTAGAAGTCACTTTTAACTGTACTTAAAGATATTAGATCAATATATTAGAAAACACACACATGATGTTCTCTCGCCACTTTTGCAACAACCAAATTGCAACATTGGTTCTCATCACATCAGCACCGATTCCTTAGCCGGTCTGACATAGACATAGTAGCCTCTTAGAGGTCATAGGCCATAAGATGATAACTGGAAGGGGGGTGGGTTGTTTGGAATCGGAATGGGGTCAGCAGAAGCGTTGTAGAATCCGTTCTCTGGTTGGATAACTAAGTCACAAATTTTTGACGTTGGTTAACTTTTCTTAGCCCACAACCATCGCAATTGCATTAATAGTTTAGCTACATTAGTGAGCGAAAAAAGTTTCACTTAGTGATCCGGCCATTTCACGCCAAAGTGAAGTTGCAGGACCTTGGAGGGGCTTGAGG